>CM033470.1:320171643-320283267 GCA_019447015.1 Hymenochirus boettgeri | reverse complement strand
CCACCAACCCTTAGATCACAAGCTGGGGGTCATCAGAACCCTTGCAAAACACAGAGCCGAGAACATCCCCAATAGAAAAGAGGCGAAGGCTAAGAAAGAAAAACATCTCAGAGGAGCCTTAAAACTTGTGGATATCCAGACTGGTCCTTGTCAAAGAACGTAGAAGAAGAGAAGGAAGAAAAGAACACGAATACCAAAAGTGAAGGGAAAAGCAAGCAGGAGGAAGAACATTTCATCCCATATGTAGCAGGGGTCTCCGAGAAATGAGACGAATTTTCAAACAACATCGTATCCCTGTCTGCTTTTAACCGAACACCACACTGAGGCAGCAATTGGTACATCCGAAAGACACCAATACCAAAAAAAAGAAAAGCCGAGATCATCATATGCAGTGCAGGGCAGTGAAGATGATCTGATGTGTATGTGGGGAGCCAAACAGCAACTGCATCAACGTATGCCAAGCACAGAAGAGCCCATTCCGGCGGGTTAGGACTCAAGCCGTGTATCTGCATCTTAAGGATTTAAAGGACATACCTTGAAGATTGTATGTTAACCATGTACTGGCAAAGGAACGGACTGTTCAAGCGAGGTGTAAGGAGGCCATTATGTGAAAATAAAGAAACCAAGCCTAAATAGAGGGGGGGGGTTCGACACAACTGTCGCCATGTTACAATGTGTTAACACATTACTCTGGCGTTCTATAACACCTCGTAGCCCACTGATCTAATTCACACCTTAACACCTGGCGGGATATGCTATTGAGGATTTGCCAGGCGACATAATTGCCAAAGATTTTGTACAAGTCATTTGAATTGAGAAAAGGCCAGTTGGATTGACTAGCGAAACGTCTTTTCAAGAACTACACTTCAAGTCCAGTTGATCTAATGAATACAACAGAACATTAGATGGAACATTATATTTAGGTAAGGGTTATGGACATTTATACCATTAGATGAAATTTATGTATTTAGGTAAGTGGTATGGACATTATACCATTAGATGAACGTTATGTTATTTAGGTAAGTGTATGGACTTTTATCAATCCGAAACATTATGTATTTAGGTAAGTGTGATGGACCTTATACCTAGATGAACATTCTGCATTTAGGTAAGTGTATGACCTTTATACCTTAGATGAACATTATGTATTTAGGTAAGTTGAATGCGGACTTTTTATACCATCCGATTGAAAATTAGTAGGTAGGTAAGTGGTAGGACTTTATACCATTTAGATGAACGTTATGTATTTAGGGTAAGTGTAGGACCTTTAACCATTAGTGAACGTTATGTATTAGGTAAGTGTAGGGGCAGTTGATACATTAGATGAACATTATGTATTGATGAAGTGTTTGGAACTCCTTTATACCATTAGATGAACATTATGTATTTAGGTAAGTTATGGACCTTTATACATAGATGACATTATTTATTAGGAAGTGACATGGACTTTTATACCATCCGATGGAACATTATGTATTTAGGTAAGTGTATGGGAACTTTTATACCATTAGATGAACGGTATGTATTAGGTAAGTGTAGACTTTTTATACCATTCGATCCGAAACGTGATGTATTAGGTAAGTGTTATGGAGTTTTATACCATTAGATGAAACGGGTATGTATTTTAGGTAAGGGAGGAGTTTATACCATTAGATTGAACATGATGTATTTAGGTAAGTGATGGACCTTATACCATTTAGATATGAACATTATGTAATTTAGGGTAAGTGTATGGGAATTTTATACCATTAGCATGAACATTATTGATTAGGTAAGTTGTATGGACTTATAACATCTGATGAACATTATGTATTTAGGTAAGTGTATGGACTTGATATTACCACCCATGAACATTATGTATTTAGGTAAGGTATGGACTTTTATACACCCAATGAACATTATGATTTATGTAAGTGAAGGCTGTTTATACCCGCCGATGAACCTAGATTTAGGTAAGTGTATGGACTTTTATACCACCCAATGAACATTGTGTATTTAGGTAAGTGAATGGACTTTATACCATCCGATGAACATTTGTAGTTAGGTAAGTGTATGGACTTTATACAACCCAATGAACATTATGTAGTTAGGTAAGGTGAATGACTTTTTAGACCATCCGATGAACATTATGTATTTAGGTAAGTGAAGGTACTTTTAAATATCGATGAAACAGTGTATTAGGTAAGTGAATGGACTTTATAACATCTGAGAAAATTATGATTAGGTAAGTGAAGGGCCTTTTAATAAAAATCTGGGAACATTTGTATTTAGGTAAGTGTAGACTTTATACCATAGATGAACATTATGTATTTAGGTAAGTGTATGGACATTTATACCATTAGCATTGAACGTTATGTATTTAGGTAAGGTAGGACCTTTTTTATACATTAGAGGAACATTATGTATTTAGGTAAGTTAATGGACCTTATACCATTAAGAGAAATTTGTATTTAGGTAAGTGTAGGGACGTATTACCATTAGATGAAACATTATGTATTTAGGTAAGTTGAATGGACTTTTATACCATCCGATGATGAACATTATGTATTTAGTAAGTGTTGGACTTTTTCTACCATTAGATGAAACGTGAGTAGTTAGGTAAGTGATATGGACCTTTATACCATTAGGAACGTATGTATATAGGTAAGTGTATTGAGTTTTATACATTAGATGAAACATAGTATTTAGGTAAGTGTATGGACCCTTTATACATTAGATGAACTTAGGTATTTAGGTAAGTGTATGGACCGTTTATACCATTAGATGAAACATTATGATTTTAGGTAAGTGTTATGGACTTTATGTATTAGGTAAGGGTATGGTACCTTAACCATTAGGATGAACATTATGTATGGTAAGTGTATGGACCTTTATACCATTAGATGAATTATGTATTTAGGTAAGTGTATGTGGACCTTTATACCATTAGATGAAACGTTATGTATTTAGGTAAGTGTATGGACCTTATACCATTAGATGAACATTATGTATTTAGGTAAGTGGTATGGACCTTTTATACCATTAGTATGAAACATTATGTATTTAGGTAAGTGAATGGACTTTTATACCATCCGATGAACATTCGTATTTAGGTTATTGGAAGTGAATTGGACTTTTATACAATCCGATATGAACCATATGTATTCGGTCAGTGTATGGATTATACCATTAGATGAACATTAGGTATGTAGGTAAGTGTATGACCTTTATACCATTAGATGAACATTAGTATTTAGGTAAGTGTAGGACTTTTATACCATTAGATCGAAAAACAATTATGTATTTAGGTAAGTGTAGGGACCTTTATACCATCCGATGAAACATTAGGTATGTAGTAAGTGTATGGAGTTTTATACCATAGATGGAATTTTAGTATTTAGGGAGTGTATGGATTTTTACCATTAGTTGAAACATTAGTATTTAGGTAAGGTATGGACTTTTATTACCATTAGAGTAAAATTATGTTATTAGTAAGTGTATGGACCGTATACCAGTAGATGAACATTATGTATTCGGTAAGTGTATGGCCTTATACCATCCGATGACACCTTATGATTAGGTCCGTGCATGGACCTTTTATACCATCGATGAACATTATGTATTTAGGTAACGTTATGGAACTTTATACCATACGATGAACATTATGTATTTAGGTAAGGTATGGAACCTTATCCATTAGATGAACATTTGTATTTAGTAAGTGTATGGAAAAAAACCTTTATACCATCGATGAAAATTATGTATTTAGGGAAGGTATGGACCTTTATTACCATCCGCTTCAGAGAATTATTGTATTTAGGTAAGTGTTGGAACCTTTATACCATTAGAGAACAGATGTATTTAGGTAAAGTGTATGGACCCTATACCATAGATGACATTATTGTATTTAGCGTAAGTGTATGGACATTTATACCTCCGATGAACATTATGTATTTAGGTAAGGTATGGACTTTATACCATTAGATGAAACATTATGTATTTAGGTAAGTGTATGGACCTTATACCATGATGAACGTTTAGTATTAGGTAAAGGTATGGGACCTTGTATACCATGAGATGAACGAGTATTTAGGTAAGTGTATGGACATGTTATACCATTAGATGAAACATTATGTATTTAGGTAAGTGTATGGACCTTTATACATCCGAGGAACATTATTGTATTTAGGAAGTGTATGGACCTCTAATCCCTTAGATGAACATATGTATTTACGGTAAGGGTATGGAACATTATACAATCAGATGAACATTATGTATTTAGAGTAGTGTATGGACCTTTATACCACCGATGAACATAGTATTTAGGTAAGTGTATGGACCTTATACCATTAGAGTGAACATATGTATTTAGTAAGTGTATGGACCTTTTTATAACATAGATGAAACATTATGTATTTAGTAAGGTATGACCTTTATACCATCCGGCGATGAATTAGGTATTTAGGTAAAGTGTTATGGACTTTTATACCATCCGATGACATTATGTATTTAGGTAGTGCTGGACCTTATACATTAGATAACATTATGTATTTAGGTAAGTGTATGGCCCTTTTATACCATTAGAGAACATTATTGTAATTTAGGTAAGTGTATATGCCCTACAGTGTAATATTAAGGATATTAAATTCACAGCGGAGTCCCACTGACATATAAAAGCACCAGGCAGCAGGATTCGATTCTTTTACACAGGGCAGGGACTCCAAGTGAAACATTTTAAGCCTTAATGACATGTACGGGGGGGGGTATTATTTCTTTTATAATACATAATGTTTTAAATTCTTTTAACTAAAAAATGGTATTTTGGGACATGTTTTAATTTAAAATAAATTAACCCCGCCCCTAACATCATGGTTTAAACACAAGGTTCCACATTAAGAATAAATTACTTCTATATAAAAACCTGTTAACACGGCACAAGAAAAGTGTAGGTCTTCAACCAGACTGTATACTTTCTCCTGCCAAGTGTCCGTAGTGATTTATTTGCATTTGTTTCTTTCACAGAGTTGATGCTGGTCCATAGCTGCTGCCCGGAGACCAGGATGTCTTACCTAGGGCTTCAAGAAATAAGACGTCGGGGTTCTCGGCGTCAATGAAAAGAGCTGGGACTACGGACCCAAGAGTTAAAGTCTGTGAAGGAAATGAATGCAGAATAAACACGCAATGGAAATAATGCAGTGGATGGTTGATTGAAGAAAACAACTGCCATGTTTTCTAGTGAAGTTACTCAAATCCTTTATCGGTAAGGGAGATAGGACAAATAGAAACAATGGTCACTGCACCTCCTCTCTCTGTTATTAAAACGACAAACTGGTAAGTATTGTATCTAAAACCTCAAGCGTATTTAACTTTTTAAATCTAAACTCATGCTCAGTTAGGGACCCATCGCTCTGACGGTTTCAGGCCTCGTCTGGGCCCTCAAGGGTATGGAAAAGGGAACAGGAGCCCATCGCGGGAAAGAACGCTGGGTGGTAAGTACTGTTAAGAAGCATCTTTGGAATTTATAACCTCCTGAGGTCTGGTTTGGGGTCTGCCAACCAAATCTAAAGTTTTTGGGGGTGACATACCTTGTAATCATAGTCAGCTATACAAACACCTCTAGGATTTTTTTAATCTCCCCCATTTCTGCTAACTAAGCCAATCACAGTGTAGGTAGTTACAGTTAAGTCTGTATATAAACCAGTCTCAGCAATCACCTATGCAGCTGCAGGGTTAATATGGATTACAGTTCTGTAAGTCAAATGCCAAAAGCAGGAAGTAGGAGAACTTTCCTGTACCAGATAGAGATGTCCGAACTTCGCAAAATCCGGTCCGCTTCGAGGATCCGCGAATTTTGAAAAATCGAAATTCGAAAATCGCGGGGGGAGCGGACCGTAAAATCAAAAATACCCCTGAACAATAACGAGATTTTTCGTATTTTCGAAAATTTCGAAATTACGAGTTTCACGTTATTTTCGGGAATTTTCGAATTACGAGTTTATGTTCAAAATTCGGAAAATTACAGGATTATGTATCTTCGAAAATACATATTTTCGAACATACAAAGTAATCCTCGAATTCGAAAAATTTCGCAAATTACGAAAAACCGCGAATCGGAAGTCGGAAGGCGGAAAATCCGAGAAGAAAAAAATCCGCCTTGCGCGAACGGGATAAATCCGCGGCGGGTTCGATCCGCCGAACCGGCCATCCCTAGTACAGACCGTATATTTAAGAGCATTATGTAAAGGGCATTGATACATGTTCCCAGACTATTCTCCCGGTTCCTGAGCATTATAGTAAGTTACCATTGCTTTTTAAACCCTTATTTAGGCGAAAATTTCCGGATTGTTTCCCCCATTGACTTAACGGGTCCACTCATGGATTTGAAAAAATCCTCAAGCGGAACGATTTTCACAAGTCAAGTCACTCTTCTATAAGCATTTTTTCATAAATGTGTTTTTTTACAATTAAAAGTACTCAGTTGATGTATTGTGATTCTCATAACCATTTAATTTTAATCCAATATGTTGAAGGAGTAAGATGTGTACGCCCAATTTATAAGTATATTGGCCCATTTACATAGTAACATCATAACTGAGGTGAATAAGCAAATTATCATCTAGTCCAACTTAATACCCTCTTCTAGCACTGTAATGCTTGGATTTTTATCTATCTATTAAAGGGCCTGAGGCGGAAATGCAGAACAATTACAGAAACCACTGCGGGAGAGCAGGCTCCGTAAGTATTTTTTTAGAAAAGAAATATTGCGGCGGTTGGGGCTGGGCAGGGCGGGATTACTTACTTACCCCCAAAGGATTTCAACAAGTTCAAACGATGGCTGTAGGAGGGACCCGAAGATGGTGGGAGGGGGGGTTGGTAATGTATCTATACTCCAGACCTTGATGAGGACGAGGATAGCATGGAAAAGAGGCTCACAGGACAGATTGGAGTCTTCAGTTTCCTTGACTCGAAAAGGCCCAATAGCTGCGTGAACCATAAGGATAGAGATGTAAGGTATTTTAAACACACAAAGTGGGCCAGTAATGGGTTAGGTTTAATTATAGTTTGGGGGTGCCACGGCCCTTTAATGTTGTGTTGCAGCTCTGGGTGAATTCAAATGGGGTTCTATCGATGAATGACTGAAGAGCACCGCGGGTAAATTTTGCTAAGACCCAGGGGATGCTGTTTATGGGTCCAACAAAAACCACATGATTCGGGATGAACCGGATGCACGACTATTTCCAACACTTGCCCTTCTCAGCAACTACACGTAGGTACGGGTTGCTTAATCAGGGGCTGTTGATGATCTGAAATGGTTGGAGCCTGACAGAGACGCCATATTTTTAAGCGCTAGTTGGACAATCATGCTTTAAATAGGTTTCAGTGGCTTCAGTCTACTGTACATAAACTGCAACTCTCAGTAATGAGCCTGAATTAAAGTAGTTTAGCTAAAAAAGAATTACGGCGATTATTTAAAGATTGAATAAAGATCTGCCAATATCAGAATCGCTCTATATGCTTGTGATACACTGTATAGAGACATTAGATTACACATTGATTAGTCAATGATCAAACGTCAAAGTTCCCAGAGTGGTTTTACCTCCTGACATTCTTTAGACTTTCCTATCCTCCTATCGTTTTAAGAATTGCAAAAAATTTCAACAGTGTCTGGACATAGGGATATAAAAAATGTGCAGGTGATAAAAAATCTAGTGTTATGGACAGAATTTCACAGCTAAAAGTTTTAGGTATATAGGATTTGCTAGGCTGCATTCACACTAGGATGGCCCAGTGGCAGATCTGAACCCGATCCGCAGGCGGATTATACATCGTTCGTGAACGGCGGATATCGCAGATTTCAGGTTTTCCTTTGGTCCGAACTTTTCCGACCGCTGTTTTTGAAAATTGGTCGAAATTACGAGATTTCTCGTATTTCGACACTACACGGAAAAAACTTATTTTTCTAAAATTTTCGAAATTACGAGGATTTCTCGTATTGTCGAGGAGTTTATTTTTAATGGGTCACTCGCGGATTTTCGAATTTTTTTCTACAAATTCGGTGGATCCTCGAGGTGGATCGGATTTGCAAAGTCGGACATCCTCCGTTCGGACATCTCTAGTTTTAATGCTATATTAGCCCTATGCTATGTTAATCTAGCCAGTGTTCCAATGGGAAAGGTACAAAATTACACAAACATTAATTCCTAGTGTGAATGAAAGTCTTAGGTACACAATCATAAATTCTTTATATAGACTACGTGTTTCTGGGATAGTCATATATTGTGTTTGTATTTCCAATATAGTGTTACTGATGTGGGAACTAAATAGGGGAAAATTCACTAGCAGATAAATTAATGTAAAAAGTATTTGTATAGCAGCGATAATTAAAACGACGCTGTATCTAACCAATTATAATAAATGTTTGTTCTCTTCAATTCTACAATTTTTTGTTGTTGTTTCGAATTAAAAAATCCTAGCAAATGAGATATACAGACAATAATTATCCGTTGTTGCATTTTAATCCATCGTGGCAGATTTATTGAAAAGGAAGATACCCTTAACTGTTGAATTTTCTTGAACCTTCATTTTAAAATGAAAGATTGCAATTGAAGTGTGAAGGAATTTGGCACAAAGGGATACGGTTAGATCGGATCTGTCAATTCCATCTTTCTATGGTAATTCAAGTTTTTTTTCAAGTCATAATAACAAGACTGTGTTTTTTTATTGAAAATAAACTGAAGCGGAAGCGAAGATTTTTGGTCCTATTTATTAAAAAAACTTTAATGTGTTGGTTTTGTAATTCCTTCGTAAATCAAAATTGTTGATTGAAATTATAGAAACTAACAAGGATTGTCAAAATATGTTCCAACACAATTTGATTATAATTACCCCTACTTCATTATAGCCACAAATGGAAAAAAAAAAGTGGAAATATAAAAATTATTTTTTAAATTTCCTATGTAGTCATATTAAAATGGTGATGGCTCAGAATATGAATGCGTCCAGATGAAAGAGATGATTTTTTGATGCATTATTGCATAATGGAACGTTTCCTAAAGAGTTCCCCAAACTAAGTTACGGGAGTCATTAGTTTGTGCACCGATGATTCTCATTTTGGACCCCCTGTACTGACGTTTCGTACTTACCTATGCAGTCATGCCTTGTGCATATTTAAGTTTCTGGGTTCTCTAATCACTGTTTTTAGATGGAACCATCTCTTACGCTATCAGGCATTCTACGCTCTACATTTTGCTTAAACTCTCTTGTAGAGCAAATTATACAGCTGAAGCTGGATTTTCCAATGGATAATTTTGAGTTAAAGGATAAGTAAAGTCAAAAAACAAATAAGTTTAAATAGAAGCTGTTTCTGCTTTTTAAATTTTTTTTAGGTCTCCCAGAGCATACTGTGCATGGTAAAGTGCGCGTCCCGTTGTTGACGTCATCACTCCGTGCGCAATTGTAAGCACACGCGTGTCGTTCATGAGGATGTCACGCAAGCACAACTCTTTTTGGGTGTGCACGATGCGTTGCGTGCGTCATGACGTCACTCGCGCGCGCTTCGCATGGTAGGGGAACTTGAAACTGCATATTGGACACAGGTAGAATAGAAAAGAGGGATCAGCCAAGTCTCGGGGGCGGAAGTTACCGACAGCACACAGAATCCAAGATTGGCCAGCACTTTCAAGGGCCCAGGAGCTCAGGAGAGCCTAAAAAACAGAAAAAGGTGAGTTAGGGATACAGCTTCTATTTAAAACTTTATTTGTTTTTTGATTTACTTATCCTTAAAATTCCGTCATTTTTCTGATGGAATTTAGCAGACTTACTACACGTAAATTTGACCAAGATGTCCAGTATAAAACAGTTCAGACAAGTTCATGTCATGTCGAAACTAGAACACCTGACTCTTAAATTTATAGATGTTTGTATCATATTAAGAAAAAAACTTTAACAAAAAAAAGTTTGGCAATAGACTCTGCCAACCTCGTCCCTTTCATGATCAGGTACGCGCACCGACACATTACATTCAAATGATATATTATATTGCGGGGGCTTAATCTCTTCATATAAATATGTTAAATTTACACAAAACAGAAAAACAAAATTGCCATACAGAAAAAAAATCTAAAAAAATATACTTGCATGAAACTGGATTAAAATGGTTGTTAAGGCCATGTACAAAACTTATGCGTTGCAAGTTGGCCTCGCCGGTCCACACATAATACAATCCTTTAGTGTGCTTTAAGTAAAAAAAAAGCTAAGGGACACCCCAATGCCAATCTGGTTTAGTTTTGTGCTATAAGGTAGAACAAAACTTAGTTCAAGAGGAATTACTCTCTGATACAATTCACAAAAAGTTTTAGAATCACACAGACCCCTGTTAAAAATTAACGTAAATTTACATAACCCATGTTACAATTTGCTCTATAAGAACGTTCTGCATCCCCATGGAAAGTATAGAAGTGACAGATGAATGATCATTGCTTAAAGGGATGTCCACTCCAAAATTAATCCCCCCACTACTGGCCCCACTTGAGTTGTAGTATAAAAACTACAGTACATCCAGATCCAAATGTTCTCTGTAATCCCCCCCCCACCAAATTGTCCCAAAAACTGCCCACAGGGAGAATAGCAGATCCATATAGACTCTGCATCCTGTCTCCCCCCTGGGAGATTTTGCCATGCGCAGAAGAGCCCTTTTATAAAAAACTTTTCACATAGCCATTAGTTCTGCTCCCCCAGCCCAACCGCCACTAGTATTATTCAAAGAAAGTTAACATGACATAAGACTGAAAAGCCGATAATGCTGGCTTACATAGCCCTGTGTATTTAATTAACCCTTTAAAAATAGGGGTCTACTGAAGCTACTTGAGGGTTATGAGGCTAGCTACTTTCAAGGGTTATGAGGCTACTTTCAAGGTTACTGAGGCTACTTTCAAGGGTTTCTTGAGGCTACTTTTAAAGGTTTTGAGGATAATTTCAAGGATACGGGGCTTACTTTGAGGTTTACTCGAGTGCTACTTTCAAGGGTTAATGAGGATACTTTCAAGGGTTACTGAGGCTACTTTCAAAGGCGTGATGAGGTAAGTTTGAGGTTACTGAGGCTACTTTCGAGGGTTACCGGGATCACCAGGCTACTTTCGCTAAAACATCAAATTAGGCCGTGTATATTCGGGAACTCTGAAAGTAGTAGCCTGATGAACCTCACAAAAATTGCTTGCGGCCTACAGGTCGATCGGTTTTAAAACAAGTTTGTTATATTATGTGGTTCCCAGCCATTTCCAAGGTCCCTGCATCATTTACGCTAAAGTTCTAGTCTACTTAAATGCAATCAGATCTTTTTTCTTTTCTTGGACTTTTATGAGGCCATTTTGGATTTTTTAGAAAATTCCGAAAAATTCCATAAACAGAACTTGTGATTTAACACATCTCTAATAATGACCTTGGGAGCAGGAAAGTGGGGCTTCCAAGTGGGTTTGCAAAATAAAAATTTAGTAGCAAGCAGATATTTTATTTTTCTCTAATGCAGAAGTAATAAAAGGTTTTAAACACCAACCTGGCGTTTATACAAAGTCCAGAAACACCAGAGTAAATCAAACTTAGCTTGAAAAAGTTATGGTAACTTTAAATGATTTGGTATGTAATGTTTATAATCCTCGGAGAGCAGAAAGAAAAGAAAACACCCCAACAAAAGGTTGTTTGAAGCAATATGTTTGTTTAAAAGTATGATCTTTGATTGAAAACATAACATGAAAGGTCTTATTCAGGGAGGGGGGGAAACAGTTCTAATAAATCGTCATCAACTGGAGACAAATGTGTCAGGATGAAAAGGGTCTTACATGAGCAATTTTACAAACCCCATGAAAGTGTAATGTGGCCAGTGACATGATACTTGGAGATACGTGTGAGTATTCTGTATGCAAAACTGCAAGTTGCTTAGTATAATTGAACGAATGTTTCACTGAAAGTAGTAAAGACAGTGTAGGAGAAATATGATAGTTATTCAAGTGGGAAGTGAAATAGCAATACAAATTTTTCTGGAAATGGCTCTGGTGGCTCCAGTGTTTTCCAGACCTTGGGACACCCAGACAGAATAAAGAGATGACATTAGAATAACAAAGAGAAAGGAAGTTTGTGAAATGCTTTACGTGTGATCCCAGCCAAGAGTTTGTCTAGTTTCTGGTCTCACCTTCATTACCCTCTCTGGCAAAAGGGATCATTAGGTTTTGATTAGTGAGTGGACGTATTGGGTCGTATTAAAAAACCCAAGGACATTGCATTAGTTAGTTGACCACAATTTTGACCATTAGATGGGATTTTGACCTGGATTTAGAATTTTCAGGTTTTGGAACAGTTCTGGCTTTTGGGAATTTTGGGAAAATTCTGCCGGATCAATATATTTTTGAACCGTGACTGATCTCTAGTACACACCACATAATTTTATTCGAACTACACCTAGGATTGATATTATTTATATTAATATAGTAGTAATATGTCATTAGTAATAGTATTCATAATTTACTAGGTGAATTATGTGTCATAGGGTAACTGTTGTCCAAATGACTTTGGCAATTTTATTTACTTTTTTTTACTTATTTACTTCATTGTTTGAAGATATTAACATATTTATATGTGATAGGTATCAGCATCACCAGATCCCTGCACTTCCTGTCTGAAACCATGTTGACAATCCCTCTTCCCTCTATCTTTACATACTACCTGCTGTGGGTCGGATTTTTTGACACCCTGCAGTCTCCTTCGGTCACTGTAACTCAATCTCGTCATGGTTTCTTCGCTTTCTCCTGAACTGAGCATGTGCCACAGTACATTAAAGGTTAGAACTAGTATTTCTGGACCGCAGATTCAGAAACTCACCCCCTAAATTTCTGCTCAGTGATTTATTGGACTGCACAGCCCATATCTTGGGATGTGAAGCACATAGAGAGGTGGTTGATGGACCTCATTTATAGGTAGGAGCCTTTGTCTGCATTATAACATTTTAAAAAAAAAAAAAAAAAGATTAACAAACACAAAATAATACAACACAAAACCCACCAACAAAAACAAAAAAAAAAAAAAATAAAAAAAATTTGCAAAACAACACACAAAAAACAAAAAAAAAAAACCCCCCCCCCCCCCCCCACAACCAAAAAAAAAAAAAAAAAATTAAAAAAAAAAAAAAAAAAAAACCCCCAAAAAAAAAACTTATTTGAGACCTGACCTCCCCCTTAAAAGTTTAGCAGTGTCCTTAAATTGAAACCAGGCTCAGAAGGTCTAGTTAATCTACTGAATTTCCAAGAGTGTCTGACCTGAATGTCACTACACTACATTATCTTCATAAATCATAAAACAGTGCTCAGCCCATTAAGCGGTATAAGCTTTGTAGGCATAGCATTGCTAAAGGGCCTGCCACCCTGAAAATAAGTGGGGACATTCCTATAATGCTGTATAAGCCTGTAGGCATCAGCATGTGCTTAAAGCGCATGTTACCACTTAGGTGGACATAACACTTTAGAAAATGCTATGCCTACAAGGCTTATACATCATTATGGAAAGTCCACCACTATGTCAGGTGACAGGCCTTAAGCAACTGCTATGCCTACAAGGCATATACAGCTTACATGGGCTGAGCAACTGTTTTATGTTATGACGAATGTAGGTAGGACATTCAGGTGATTCACTCTTCTGGAATGTCCAATCCCCACCCAACTAAAACCGCACTTCCTTTTGTAAAAAAACGCCAGAGAAAATTACTTACCAAACCAGGAAACAGTGGCCTCAGTCACCAATGCAACTTATGGGAATGAGTGCAATTGGCGGCTGCTGCCAGCCCGCGTCTGTGATTGCTGAGGAGTAGTCGTGGAGTCCGCAGGCAGGTAATTAATGTTCTGATGAGTTTTTTACAAAGAACAGTGCGGTTCGGGGTGGGATGGGAGCGCCACCTTACAGAAAAAGGGTAACCGATACACTATAATGGAGCTGATGGAACAGATGGCTGGGAGGGAGGGGGATTCAGCTTCACAGTGCAGAGGAACCAGGTGCGAACAGAAATTAAGGTAAGTTTTGGCAAAAACCAGACGTTAGTGCTATTTTAAAGCACCGATAACTGTCAGTGAATAAGGTCAGTTATCCCATAATCAGCATTTTGCTTATAACGGCCGTTACCATCAAGTACTAATGAAATCTAAATACTGGGGGGCCAGTAGTGGGTTACCTTAAGTTTGGGGGTGGGACATGCCCTTTTAAAGAGCATGTCAACGCACAGATTTAAAATCTATACGTTCCTTCCCACCCCATTAAAAACACTGAAGATCGTTTTATGTTACTTACCTTTACCTCCCTCTGTCCCGGCAGGCCATACACTTACAATACAGAAAGCCAGCATGTAACACAGATTGCACCTTTCTTACTGATTGCAGTCAGTAACTCTGTGACAATAGTAACCAAGAACCACCTCTTTACCTGTCTGTAAAAAGCTATATGAGCTTATTACAAAGGAGGTGAAGACCAAGGAAGAAGAAGAGCAGCTGAGGCAAAGTAAGTATGCTCTTCATTGACGAGGGGGAATAATTACACTATAAAATCCACAAATCAAATGAAAATTGTATAACAGTGAATCAAGCTAAATACAAATAGTTAGACATTTGAAAGAGTTAGGACAACCTGAAATGCGTGGCCTGATTTTTTTGTTACTTTCTGCTGGTTCTTCTGGTTAGCAGCAATCAGTCATGGATTGTACCAGTTGATATAATCGATAAGGACTGAATGTTTTCTGGACATGCAAGCACATGGTTTAACGTCAATCATGCAGAGTTCATAAAAAAAATCTAATTCATAGTACACATTATACAGAAAAAACCCCACTGTAACAGTGGTTGGCAACTCTGAGCCACAGAGTAGCTCAAGGGCACCTTTTTGTCTTGATATGATATTTTGCACAAATAGTATTCTGAAAAGGGTTGTAAAGCAATGATTTGGGCGTCAGCATTAGAGTGTTCGAACGGTTGAGTTCGTTCCGTATTCGAATTTTCAAATAGTAATAGGAACAAATAGTAAGAGGTAATAGTAGTTACTGTCAAATGACCACGACGACCTGGGGAATGGTCTGGGGAACCCATAATAGACCAAAAAACTCTTTTAAAATAGATCTTTCCTCATGATCGGGCTGTTTCAGAGCTTCCCGCATTCTATTTTTAAGAGTTAACGAAATGAAGAGCTAGTTTCGAGGATTCGATTTCGATATTAATCGTATCTTTGATTTTTTGATATGATAGTTCTACTTTAATTTGTCCGATATCGATTTTTTCATTTTGTTAAATAAAGTCTACTTTTCGATTTTCGATATATCTATGCGATCATTGCTTTTTCGGATTTGTCCATATAAAATCAAAAAATCAAGAAAAAGTCCGTGGTGCAGTGAATTACGGCGTTATGAATGTTCGTCGGGACTTCGAAACCCGCAGGATTTGATTCATAGACTGGGTTCTATTTAAACCACATTACATCTTCAACGTGAGAATATGTAAGCCCATCTGTAACTCAGTAATGTTTTTCCTTTAATTGGAAGAAGTCAACGAATCTTTGGAGAATCATTTTACATTATGGCTAACACTTTCATCCCACAAACGGAAAAAAAATTGTCTCAAGGAAAAAAAAAAAAAAAAACTCACAATGAAGACTAAATAAGTTTCCTTTCCAACATTTCAAAATTTACCATTGAATTCGAGATGGAAGGTTGATTTGGAGGAACAAGCAGGTTAGGACCTCTCTAATAAACATTTTTCTGCTGGGGTTACCGAATGTAACACTACACGAGATAGGTGACCAAATAATATTCTCAAAGTAGTCTCAGCCAGAAAACTCTTGTGCAAAACCATCAGTGACAGAAGCTAAAAGAGTCTCTGTGGAAGATCAGGGTGGATGTTTATCTTATAAAAAAGCTGCCCACGACAATGTGAAAACCGCTCTTAAGGCATTAGGGCGACTGTGAACAACAGTTGCCGAAGCTATAAAAATGAGACACATGAAAGATAAAACTGACTATTGGAGAACACGTATTCCCACAATACGTGGCAGAAGCAAAACTGATAATATCTCATATTAGAAGAAGGAAAAACACAAAAAATGCAATCACAGAGAGAAATAGATGGAGAATTAAAGAGCATTGAAAATCACAGATGCGAAAAGCAGTGGCAAAGCTGAAAGGGACTAATGGCAAATGCTGCAGTCTTAATTCTGATAGGTGATATGCGTGGGAGTTAATACATTAATTGCAGTCAGCTCAAATATTTTGCTCTGACTGAACCGAGATCCACAGAAGGTCAGTGGGAAAAAACTTATTTTAATGAAATATTTTATATACACATCAATTACGGGTAGGTTTTCAACAGTGTAGTCCGTTTGAAAAATTCTGTCAGTTCTGCAACAATGCTTTAATTCCTATTTCACTCCTTCACTGTTGAGTGTCAGATCTCTACTGAGCAGCTAAAATAACCCAGGGCTGAGGGAAGGGCAAGGCAAGACCATAACTGTACCCTTAGGGTCCAGCCAGGAAGTCAGTAATAAGAAGCATTAATAAAACAGAGAGTTGATGGGTGGGCAATGTTTAAAGGCATGTCATTGAAAATAATAAAACCTTTTCTTAAATTGTATATTACCACCCCCCCCCAACCCCTCTTTCGCGCTTATTAGCATTTTTCCAAAAACGTCCTGAACTCTTGATGGAAAAACAGGTAGAAAGTGTAAGGAGCGTTTTGAAAGGCTGGGAGTAATGCGAAAGTGGGCGTGTTTGGGGAGGTAATGTACAATTTTTAAAAGTTTGTTGGTAGTGTGAAGTGCCCTTTTAAGGCTGTGGAATGACATAAGTTATTTGAAACTTTCAGTTAAAGTGCGATTGAATATTGCCTTTGCTAGAGAACAGTAAGCATGTGCCTTATGCGGATTATATATCAAGGTTCATAAGAATATGAAAAATTAATATTAGAGGAGAATATATTTCACAGGAGAGAAGTAGTAGGATAATGGCACCTTTATTTATATAAAGGCATTGAACCCCTAAATAAGTGGATCTTGCTTATTAGATAATACTTTAAAAAATGATCTTTAGCTGGATCTAAATTTATACACAGTTAATGTGATATTATTTGGTTTTAACCACTTAAAGGTTGTGAACCTACCGAAGATTTTGCTCAGTTATAAATGGGTACAGATTACAACCAAAACGTTTACAGTTTTCTTGTTTTTTTATAATGGGCTAGTCATAAGTTTAATGGCTGTGATGGTATTTGTACGAATGACGATTGTATAAATAGCTTCACGTTAAGGCGCGCCCCCGGTATTGCAAAAAAGATATTATAAAAAAGTATTATAAATTTGAGAGGGCAGCTTCCTGAATGTGCTGTCTGGTTTTTAAGCTGTTATGAGCTCTTGAAGGATGGCACATTGTGCAAAGGAGGGTGGTAATACGGACCAATATCAGTCATTGGCCGTGACCTTAGCTGAAACAGGAATCCAGTAAGTATGACTAACTGCTACACATGCAAAAAATTGAGAAAGAAGTCCAATTTATAATTAGGGGGTGAGGTGTACATTGCCCTTTGAATTAAAGTATGTCTATTGATCTTTCAACTTTCCATTATCTGTTTAAAGGTATGGCCACCTCTAAAACATAAAATTTAAACACACTACTGGCCCCACTGTGAGTGTGTTTAAAAAGACCAAAAATGTAATGGTTTTCCTGCAGTGCTTGTCCAAGTACAGGAGAGTAAAGAGAGAAGGTGTCTGTAAGTCATTCCGTGGCACTGTTGATCATTGGGGGTCCTCCAGTAAGGAGGACCCCTCCCTTGCCACCTTCCATTCCCTTCTGGCTGCCTCTTGCCAACAATTTAAAAAGACTTTTACTGTGTGCAATGAATCCACACTCCACCCAAATGCGATTTTATTGTTGACAAAAAAGGACCAGAAAGATAGTACAGACCTTCGTTCCCACGGTACTTTACATAGCTGGCATCCCCGTCTGGGAAGGGCTGCTGGCGATCCAATCCACAGGACACGGTGATGGTCCGGCTAACAGAGAGGCCGGGAGCAGAGCCACGGGGATAGAAGGTCTGTCGAATGTCTGTTTTTTTTTTTGACAAAAGTAAATCGACAGTTGGGGTGGATTTGTGATGCCACACACACATGAATAAGTAGATTTTAGGGGTGGAAATACCCTTTAAACTGAAGAAACAGGAAGAGAACTAATGGGCTTCCTCCAGCGCCACTGAACATTTCCGAGCCACTAACAACTCCGACGCATCCACAGGCCTTTGCATGGCATGCACGCACACGCAGTGCAAAGACAGCGTGGATGCGTCAGAGAATGTCAGAGAAGGCCGGCGCTGGAGTGATCGCGGTAAGTTCTTATCATGTAACACCTGTTCGTCAGTTAAATGATAAAAGGAACGTAAAAAAACCGTGACTACCCTTTGTTAAAGGTAAATTATTGGCTGAAAAAGCAAATTCTGTTCTTTCTATTTCTTTTCTCCGTTTTGTTCTTCCGCGTTTTTGGGACCGTATCTCCTCCCACAGGTTTATGAGCTAGAGAAATGAAATTTGGTATCAGGAGAAGTGTGCAATCGTTCTAGCTAAGGAATCCGAGGAAGCATTAATGGACGTTATCTGCGAATTCCCACATTTTTCCTCCCCATAGGACTAGTAATGGGGACAATCATTCAAATGTGGATTATTTCAACCACAGTGTGGTTCATTATCATAAATACAAACAGTGATACCTCCAACCCGCCCCACACAGACACAGGTACACCCAATACTGACCTACCTTACATTCCCATGGAAGCCATACTTAAATGGTAACTATAGTTCAAAAACTCATTTGATCAATACATAATGAAAGTTAGTTAAATAGTCATTACATGCAAACACACATACCCCAACTATATGGGGGTACACCACACTACGGGACCGACCCTTCCAGTAATGTGGCAGCCATACTTAAAAGAGTAAATAAGTAGTAAAAAAAAACTAATTTGATATATACTCAATAAAGTTAGTTTTATGGTTGTAAACACAAAAAAGACCTACTAATCTACTTATCCATTACGGTGGAAGCCCCAACTCTAAAGGGACTGTACACCACTCTTTTCAAAAGTCATATATTATCGATTACCCCCAAAATATAGAGGTCATTTTAGTCAAAGCTTTAAATCGTCTCACACAGGAGTATTATATTTAAATACCATATGATATACTCTCCACCCGCGGCTTCCTGGGTTCTCAGTCAATTCACTGCGGTGGTGTGGTCTTTTATGTTCTTGAGCAGCCGCAGTGGAAATGGCTCCGGGAAGGCCGTCAGTGATGTCTGTGAGTCCACAGTACGGGCCGACACTGACGGCCGTACACGGAAGGTGCAGAGTGGCGCGAGGAGGAGCATGAAATATAATAGCTCCGTGTGGGAGCGATTTACGCTTTGGCCGACACACCTTTAAGTTTTGGGGGGTTCATCTACAATAATGTTTTTTAAAGAAAGGGGGTGGTACATTCCCTAAAAGGGTAACTAAAGTCAAAAAAACACTAATTTTGACCAATCCTCAAAAAAGTTTGTTTTTTAACCCCCAACCCGACACAGGTACACACACTTGCTCTACTTATCCATTACTGTGGCAGCTCATACTTAAAGGGTAACTATAGTCAAAAATACAAGTTTTGATCAATAATCAAAAAAGTTTGTTTCTTACTTCCAACGGACCAGGTCATACACCAACTGAGGTACCATTCCTCATGTGGCAAACCATATTTAAGGGTATGGATAGTAAAGAAAAAACAAACAGTACACACACTAACGGCCTGCTCATGTGACAGCGAATTAAAGGGTTAAGTAAAAAAACAACAATGTCCATCACATGACATTATTGTGTTTTAAAATTGCGCACAAACACCAAAAAACACATTCCCTTCCAAAATGCAGTCTTCAAGCCAACTTTAAAGTTATACTTAAACGCATTGTCCACCCTTTAAAAAAAAATTCATATGTTGTAGGGCTTCCTCCCCTAGCACCACTGCATATTATTAGTTCCAGGAAACTCCCCCGGATCTTACTTACGTTCCCTCACCTCCACGCACTGTCTGGCCATGAAAACTGCAAAGCAGGGGGCCGACCGGCAGCCGCGTCGGTGATTGTCTGAATAGGGCAGGGCAGCCAATAACGGACGCGGTTGTGGAGTTCATGGTAGTGCGCCCGGAGGAGAGGACAGGAGGCGAGTTCCTATTGGCCTCTGCCGGCTTCTGGTGCCAGTTTTTCGGACTTTTGGAGTGGACATAGCAGGGCAGCCATTTGGAGCTGGGATATGAAGGCAAGGAATTTTTACACTACACAGTGGTGCCAGTAGTAGGTAAATTATGTGTGGGGGCTGTTAGACATGCCCTTTTAAAACTTTCATTCTAGTTGCAATGGGCTGTCTGAGTTTTTTTCCCAGAAACTGATGATAGTCTACTAATCATAACAAAATGGGTTCTTACCGAGTATTCGTCAGTTCTCGGTTTATTCTAGAGCACAAAATAATTATTGCACTTTCCCTTGCACCTTGTTCCCTTTTGGTAGAGAAGCTGTTGTACTATGGCAGTTCAACACAGAGCCTTTTCAAGCCCAGAGGTTTTTAAGAGTCGTTTCCACCGGGGCTATCTTCCTTTCCCGCACTACTGAGTAATTTCTCGTCTATATCCTGAACGCTCTGTTTCTTTCTTGATTAGATCCACCAGAAGGAAGTACAAGCTTTCACAGAACACATTAATGCGGTGGACCAAAACATTAAATTCACAAGGGAAGATACAAAACAACAAACTGGCTTTCTTGGACTGCTTGGTAGAAGTTAAGGAGAATGGTAAACTGGAAGTAGAGGTTTACAGAAAACCAACACAAACAGATCAGTATTTGATGTTTGACTCCCACCACCCTTTAGATCACAAGCTGGGGGTCATCAGAACCCTGCAACACAGAGCCGAGAACATCCCCACTAGCACAGAGGCGAAGGCTAAAGAAATGAAACATCTCAGAGGAGCCCTTAAAACTTGTGGATATCCAGACTGGGCCTTTGTCAAAAGAAGTAGAAGGAAAGAAAAGAACACGAATACCAACAGTGAAGGGGAAAAGCAAGACAGGAGGAAGAACATGGTCATCCCATATGTAGCAGGGGTCTCCGAGAAATTGAATTTTCAATAAACACCGTATCCCTGTCTGCTTTAAACCCAACAACTCTTAATGGTATAAAGGTCCATACCAACCTAAATTAAATAAGTTCATCGGTGGTTAAAGTCCAACATACCTAAATACATAATCGTTCATCGGTATAAAGGTCCATACACTTACCTAAATACATAATGTTCATCTAATGTATAAAGGTCCATACACTTACCTAAATACATAATGTTTCATCAGATGTATAAAGGTCCATACACTTACCTAAATACATAATGTTCATCATGGTATAAAGGTCCATACACTTACCTAAATACATAATGTTCATCATGGTAAAAGGCATACACTTACCTAAATACATAATGTTCATCTAATGGTATAAAGGTCCATACACTTACCTAAATACATAATGTTCATCTATGGTATAAAAGGTCCATACACTTACCTAAATACATAATGTTCATCTAATGGTAAAAGGTCCATACACTCCTAAACTAAATTATCTAATGGTATAAAGGTCCATACACTTACCTAAATACATAATGTTCATCATGGTATAAGGTCCATACACTTACCTAAATACATAATGTTCATCTAATGGTATAAAAGTCCATACACTTACCTAAATACATATGTTCATCTAATGGTATAAAGGTCCATACACTTACCTAAATACATAATGTTCATCTAATGGTATAAAGGTCCATACACTACCTAAATACATAATGTTATCATGGTATAAAGGTCCATACACTTACCTAAATACAAAGTTCTCTGATGGTATAAAGGTCCATACTTACCTAAATACATAATGTTCATCTAATGGTATAAAGGTCCATACACTTACCTAAATACATAATGTTCATCTAATGGTATAAAGGTCCATACACTTACCTAAATACATAAGTATCATGGTTATAAAGGTCCATACACTTACCTAAATACATAATGTTCATCTATGGTATAAAGGTCCATACACTTACCTAAATACATAATGTTCATCTAATGGTATAAAGTCCATACACTTACCTAAATCATCGATAAAGGTCCATACACTTACCTAAATACATAATGTTCATCTAATGGTATAAAGGTCCATACACTTACCTAAAACATAATGTTCATCTAATGGTATAAAGGTCCATACACTTACCTAAATACATATGTTCATCTAATGGTATAAAACTCATACACACCTACATACATAAGTTCATCTAATGGTATAAAAGGTCCATACACTTACCTAAATACATAAGTTCATCTAATGGTATAAAAGTCCTACACTTACCTAAATACAAATGTTCATAATGGTATAAAAGTCCATTCACTTACCTAAATACATAATGTTCATCTAATGGTATAAAGGTCCATACACTTACCTAAATACATAATGTTCTCTATGGTATAAAGTCCATACACTTACCTAAATACATAATGTTCATCTAATGGTATAAAGGTCCATACACTTACCTAAATACATAAAGTTCATCTAATGGTATAAGTCCATACACTACCTAAATACATAATGTTCATCAATGGTATAAAGGTCCATACACTTACCTAAATACATAATGTTCATCAGATGGTTAAAAAGTCCATCACTTACCTAAATACTAATGTTCATCTAATGTATAAAAGTCCATTCACTTACCTAAATACACAATGTTCATCGATATTATAAAAGTCCATTCACTTACCTAAATACATAATGTTCATCGATGGTATAAAGTCCATTCACTTACCTAATACATAATGTTCATGTTATGGTATAAAAGTCCATACACTTACCTAAATACATAATGTTCATCTATGGTATAAAAGTCATATCACTTACCTAAATACACAATGTTCATTGTGGTATAAAAGTCCATACACTTACCTAAATACATAAGTTCATCATGGTTAAAAGCCATTCACTTACCTAAATACATAATGTTCATCTGGATGGTTAAAAGTCCATACACTTACCTAAATACATATGTTCATTGATGGTATAAAAGTCCATACACTTACCTAATACATAATGTTCTCAATGTTATAAAAGTCCATACACTTACCTAAATACATAATGTTCATCTAATGGTATAAAAGTCCATACACTTACCTAAATACATAATGTTCATCTATGGTTAAAAGGTCCATACACTTACCTAAATAATAATGTTCATTAATGTAAAATCAACATACTAAATAAAACGTTCATCTAATGGTATAAAATCCATACACTTACCTAAATACATAACGTTCATCTAATGGTATAAAAGTCCATACACTTACCTAAATACATAATGTTATCAATGGTATAAAAGTCCATACACTTACCTAAATACATAATGTTCATCATGGATAAAAGTCCATTCACTTACCTAAATACATAATGTTCATCTAAGGTATAAAGTCCATACACTTACTAATACATAATGTTCATTAATGGTATAAAGGTCCAACACTTACCTAAATACATAATGTATCTAATGGTTATAAAACTCATACCTTACCTAAATACATAATGTCATTAATGGTATAAAGTCCATACACTTACCTAAATACATAACGTTCATCTAATGGTATAAAAGTCCATACACTTACCTAAATACATAATGTTCATCGGATGGTATAAAAGTCCATTCACTTACCTAAATACATAATGTTCATTAATGGTATAAAGGTCCATACACTTACCTAAATCATAATGTTCATCAATGGTATAAAGTCCCTACACTTACCTAAATACATAATGTTCATCATGGTATAAAAGTCCATACATTACCTAACCATAATACATAACGTTCATCTAATGGTATAAAGTCCATACACTTACCTAAATACATAATGTTCATCTAATGGTATAAAGTCCTACACTTACCTAAATACATAATGTCATTAATGTATCTGTTGTATTCAATAGATCAACTGGACTTGAATGTAGTTCTTGAAGACGTTTCGAGTAGTCATCCGAATGGCTTTCTCAATTCAGAATGACTTGTACAAGGATCTGTGGCAATTATGTACCCTGGAAAATCTCAATAGCATATCACAGCAGGTGAAGGTTGTTAGCGTTGTTGTGTGTCTTGATAGATGTGGCTAAGAGGTTATAGGAACGCCCAGAGTAAGGTGTTAAAAAAACAGCATTGTACATGGCAGACAGGGTTTTGTCGAACCCCCCACTCTCTATTTAGGCTGGTGCCATTAGATGAACATTATGTATTTAGGTAAGTGTATGGACATTTATATCATTAGATGAACATTATGTATTTAGGTAAGTGTGTGGACTTTTATACCACCCAATGAACATTATGTATTTAGGTAAGTGTATGGACTTTTATACCACCCAATGAACATTATGTATTTAGGTAAGTGTATGGACTTTTATACCACCCAATGAACATTATGTATTTAGGTAAGTGAATGGGCTTTTATACCATCCGATGAACATTATGTATTTAGGTAAGTGTATGGACTTTTATACCACCCAATGAACATTGTGTATTTAGGTAAGTGTATGGACTTTTATAACATCTGATAAACATTACGTATTTAGGTAAGTGTGTGGACTTTTATACCATCCGATGAACATTATGTATTTAGGTAAGTGTATGGACCTTTATACCACCCAATGAACATTATGTATTTAGGTAAGTGTATGGACTTTTATACCTCCCAATGAACATTGTGTATTTAGGTAAGTGTATGGACTTTTATAACATCTGATAAACATTACGTATTTAGGTAAGTGTATGGACTTTTATACCATCCGATAAACATATGTATTTAGGTAAGGTATGGACCTTATATACCATAGATGAACATTAGTATTAGGTAAGTGTATGGCCTTTATTACCATTAGATGAACATTATGTATTTAGGTAAGTGTAGGACCTTATACCATTAGATGAACATTATGTATTAGGGAGTGTATGGACCTTTATACCATTAGATGAACATTATGTATTTAGGTAAGTGTATGGACCTTATACATTAGATGAAACATTATGTATTTAGGTAAGTGTATGGACCTTTATACCATTGATGAACATTGTATTTAGGTAAGTGATATTGTTTTATACCACCCAATGAACATTATGTATTTAGGGAGTGTATGGACTTTTACAACATCTGATAAACATTACGTTTTAGGTAAGTGTGTGGACTTTTATACCATCTGATGAACATTATGTATTTAGGTAAGTGTGTGGACTTTTATACATCGATGAACATTATGTATTTAGGTAAGTGTATGGACTTTTATACCACCGATGAACATTATGTATTTAGGTAAGTGAATGGACTTTTATACCATCCGATGAACATTATGTATTTAGGTAAGTGAATGGACTTTTATAACATCTGATGAACATTATGTATTTAGGTAAGTGATGGACTTTTATACATTGATGAACATTGTGTATTTAGGTAATGAATGGACTTTTAACATCTGATAAACATTATGTATTTAGGTAAGTGTATGGACTTTATAACATTGATGAACATTATGTATTTAGGTAAGTGTATGGACCTTTATAACCATTAGATGAACATTATGTATTTAGGTAAGGTTAGGACATTTAACCATTAGATGAACATTATGTATTTAGGTAAGGGTATGGACTTTATACCAAGATGAACGTTATGTATTTAGGTAAGTGTAGGACTTTTTACCATCTGACTGAAACATTATGGATTTAGGTAAGTGTATGGACTTTAAACCATCCGAGAACATTATGATTTAGGTAAGTGTGTGGACTTTATACCATCCGATGAACATTATGTATTTAGGTAAGTGATGGACTTTATACCATCGAATGAACATTATGTATTTAGGTAAGTGTATGACTTTTATACCATCCGATGAACATTATGTATTTAGGTAAGTGGGTGGACTTTTATACACCGATGAACATTATGTATTAGGTAAGTATGGACTTTATATCACCAATGAACTTATGTATTAGGTAAGTGTAGGACTTATACACAATGAACATTATGTATTTAGTAAGTGTATGGACTTTATTAACATCTGATAACATTATATTGGTAATGTATGGACTTTATACATTGATGAACATTATGTATTTAGGTAAGTGATGGACCTTTACCATTAGATGAACATTATGTATTTAGGTAAGTGTATGGACATTATACCATTAGATGAACATTATGTATTTAGGTAAGTGTATGGACTTTATATCATTAGATGAACATTATTGTATTTAGGTAAGTGTGTGGACTTTATACACCCAATGAACATTAGTGTATTTAGGTAAGTGGTAGGACTTTATACCACCCAATGAACATTATGTATTTAGGTAAGTGTATGGACTTTTATACCACCAATGAACATTATGTATTTAGGTAAGTGATGGGCTTTTATACATCCCATGAACATTATGTATTTAGGTAAGTGTATGGACTTTTATACCACCAATGACATTATTGTATTGTTAAGTGTATGGACCTTTATAACATTGATAACATTAGTATTTAGGAAGTGTGTGACTTTTATACCATCCGATGAACATTATGTATTTAGGTAAGTGTATGACCTTTATACCAAGATGAACATTATGTATTTGGTAAGTGTAGGACTTTTATACCTCCAATGAACATTTGTATTTAGGTAAGTGTATGGAACTTTTAAACATTAGATAACATTAGTATTTGATAAGTGTATGGACTTTTATACATCCGATAAACATTATGTATTTAGGTAAGGGTATGGACTTTATACCATAGATGAACATTATGTATTAGGTAAATGTATGGACTTTTATACCATTAGATGAACATTATGTATTTAGGGAAGTGGTATGGACCTTTATACCATTAGATGAACATAGTATTAGGAAGTGTATGGACCTTTATACCATTAGTGAACATTATGTATTTAGGTAAGTGTATGGACCTTATACCATGATGAACATGTATTTAGGTAAGTGTATGGACCTTTATACCATAGATGAACATATTGTTTAGGTAAGTGAATTGACTTATACCATCAATGAACAATTGTATTTAGGTAGTGTATGGACTTTATAACATCTGATAAACATTAGTATTTAGGTAAGTGTGTGGACTTTATACCATTGATGAACATTATGTATTTAGGTAAGTGTTGGACTTTTATACCATAGATGAACATTATGTATTTAGGTAAGTGTATGGACTTTTATACCACCGATGAACATTAGTATTTAGGTAAGTATGGACTTTATACCATGATGAACATTATGTATTTAGGTAAGTGATGGACTTTTAAACATATGATGAACATATGTATTAGGTAAGTGATGGACTTTTATACATATTGAGAACATTGTATTTAGGTAAGTGATGGACTTTTATAACCATCTGATAACATATGTATTTAGGTAAGTGAATGGACTTTATAACATCGATGAACATTATGTTTAGGTAAGTGTATGGGACTTATACCATAGATGAACATTATGTATTTAGGTAAGTGTATGGACTTTATACCATTAGATGAACATTATGTATTTAGGTAAGTGTATGGACTTTATACCATTAGAGAACTTATGTATTTAGGTAAGTTATGGACCTTTAACCATTAGTGAACATTAGTGTAGGTAAGTGTGATGGACTTTATTCCATTAGATGAACTTATGTATTTAGGTAAGTGTATGGACCTTTATACCATTAGATGAACATTATGTATTTAGGTAAGTGTATGGACTTTATACCATCGATGAAATATGTATTTAGGTAAGTGTATGGACCTTTATACATTAGATGAAAAATTATGTATTTAGGTAAGTGTATGGACCTTTTATACCATTAGATGAACATTATGTATTTAGGTAAGTGTAGGACCTATACCATTAGATGAACATTATGTATTTAGGTAAGTGAAGGACTTTATACCATGATGAACATATGTATTTAGGTAAGTGTATGGACCTTTATACCATTAGATGAACTTATGTATTTAGGTAAGTGTATGGACCTTATACCATAGATGAACGTATGTAAGGTAAGGTATGAGTTTATACCATTAGATGAACATTATGTATTTAGGTAAGTGAATGGACTTTTATACCATCCGATGAACATTATGTATTTAGGTAAGTGTATGGACTTTTATACCATTAGATGAACGTTATGTATTTAGGTAAGTGTATGGACCTTTATACCATTAGATGAACGTTATGTATTTAGGTAAGTGTATGAACCTTTATACCATTAGATGAACATTATGTATTTAGGTAAGTGAATTGACTTTTATACCACCCAATGAACATTGTATTAGGTAGTGTATGGTATTTAAACACTGATAAACATTAGTATTTAGGTAAGTGTGTGGACCTTTATACCATTGATGAACATTATGTATTTAGGTAAGTGATGGACTTTTATACCATCGATGAACATTATGTATTTAGGTAAGTGAATGGACTTTATACCATTAGATGAACATTATGTATTTAGGTAAGTGTATGGACCTTTATACCACTTAGATGAACATATGTATTAGGTAAGTGTATGGACTTTATACCATAGATGAACATTATGTATTTAGGTAAGTGTATGGATTTTATACCATTAGATGAACATTATGTATTTAGGTAAGTGGTATGGACCTTTATACCATAGATGAACATTATGTATTTAGGTAAGTGTATGGACCTTTATACCATAGATGAAATTATGTTTAGGTAAGTGTATGGAGTTTTACCATTAGATGAATTTAGTATTTAGGGAAGTGTATGGACTTTTATACCATTAGATGAACATTATGTATTTAGGAAGTGTATGGACCTTTATACCATTAGATGAACGTTATGTATTTAGGTAAGTGTATGGACTTTTATACCATTAGATGAACATTATGTATTTAGGTAAGTGTATGGATTTTATACCATTAGATGAACATTTATGTATTTAGGGAGTGTATGGACTTTTATACATAGATGAACATTATGTATTTAGGAAGGGTATGGATTTATACCATTGATGAAACATAGTATTTAGGTAAGGTATGGACCTTTATACCATTAGATGAACATTATGTATTTAGGTAAGTGTATGGACCTTTATACCATAGATGAACATTATGTATTTAGGTAAGTGTATGGACCTTTATACCATCCGATGAACATATGTATTGGTAAGTGTATGGAACTTTATACCATCGATGAACATTATGTATTTAGGTAAGTGTATGGACCTTTATACCATCATGAACATTATGTATTTAGGTAAGTGTATGGACCTTATACCACGTGAACAATTATGTATTTAGGTAAGTGTATGGACCTTTATACCATCGATGAACATTATGTATTTAGGTAAGTGTATGGACCTTTATACCATAGATGAACATTATGTATTAGGTAAGTGTATGGACCTTATACCATAGATGAACTTATGTATTTAGGTAAGTGTATGGACCTTTATACCATTAGATGAACATAGTATTTAGGTAAGTGTATGGACCTTTATACCATTAGATGAACATTATGTATTTAGGTAAGTGTATGGGCCTTTATACCATTAGATGAAACATTATGTATTTAGGTAAGTGTATGGACCTTTATAACCATTAGATGAACATTATGTTTTAGGTAAGTGTATGGACCTTTATACCATTAGATGAACATTATGTATTTAGGTAAGTGTATGGACCTTTATACCATTAGATGAACATTATGTATTTAGGTAAGTGGTATGGACCTTTATACCATTAGATGAACATTATGTATTTAGGTAAGTGTATGGACCTTTATACCATTAGATGAACATTATGTATTAGGTAAGTGTATGGACCTTTATACCATAGATGAACATTATGTATTTAGGTAAGTGTATGGACCTTTATACCATGTAGATGACATTATGTATTTAGGTAAGTGTATGGACCTTTATACCATTAGATGAACATAGGATTAAATAACTATGTATTTAGGTAAGTGTATGGACCTTTATACCATTAGATGAACATTATGTATTTAGGTAAGTGTATGGACCTTTATACCATTAGATGAACATTATGTATTTAGGTAAGTGTATATGCCCCTTACAGTGTAATATAAGGATATAAATTCACAGAGGAGTTCCCTGACCATATAAAAGCACCAGGCAGCAGGTCGAGTTCTTTTACACAGGGCGTTATGTATTTAGGTAAGTGTATGGACCATTTACCCATTAGATGAAACATTATGTATTTAGGTAAGTGTATGGGACATTTATACCATTAGATGAACGTTATGTATTTAGGTAGTGTATGGACCTTTTAACCATAGATGAACATTATGTATTTAGGTGAAGTGTTGTAGGGGACATTTATTATTTAGGTAAGTGTATGGACATTTATACCTTGATGAACATTATGTATTTAGGTAAGTGTAGGACATTTATACCATCCGATGAACATTATGTATTTAGGTAAGTGAATGGACTTTTATACCATCCGATGAACATTATGTATTTAGGTAAAAGTATGGACTTTTATACCAATCCGATGAACAATGTATTTAGGTAAGTGTATTGACTTATACCATCCAATGAACATTATTGTATTAGGTAAGAGTATTGGACTTTTATACCACCCAATGAACATTATGTATTTAGGTAAGGTATGGACTTTTATACCACCCAATGAACATTATGTATTAGGTAAGTGTATGGACTTTTCTACATCTTGATAAACATTACGTATTTAGGTAAGTGTGTGGACTTTATACCATCCGATGAACATATGTATTTAGGTAAGTGTGTGGACTTTTATACATCCGATGAACATTATGTATTAGGTAAGTGTTGGACTTTTATACCACCAATGAACATTATGTATTTAGGTAAGTGAATGGACTTTTATACCATCCGATGGAACATTATGTATTTATGAATAAGTGAATGGACTTTTATAACATCTGATGAAACATTATGTATTTAGGTAAGTGAAATGGTACTTTATAACATCTGATGAACATTGTGTATTTAGGTAAGTGAATGGACTTTTATAACATCTGATAAACATTATGTATTTAGGTAAGTGAATGGACTTTTATAACATCTGATGAACATTATGTATTTAGGTAAGTGTATGGACCTTTATACCATTAGATGAACATATGCTTGTGAAGGTTCTCATTCATCCAGGTCATGGTATATTGTGTATTCAATTAGATCAACGGACTTGAAATGTCCAGTTTCTAAAGAAACCAAGCCTAAATAGAGGTGGGGGGGTTCGACACCAACTGTCTGCCATGTACATGCGGTTTTAACACCTTACTCTGGGGTTCCTATAACACCTCTAGCCACTATCAATCACAACCCTTAACACCTGGCTGTGTGATATGCTAATGGGATTTCCAGGGTACATAATTGCACAGATTCTTGTACAAGTCATTCTGAATTGAGAAAAGCCAGTCGGATGACTAGCGAAACGTCTCAAGAAACTACATCGCAACAGAGAGTGGTGGTTAATGGAAGCTCATATGTGGGCTAAAGTTCTAAGCGGAGTTCCTCAGGGTTCTGTACTGGGGCCCTTCTGTTTATCTGTTTAAAAGACTTAGAAGGGGGCATTGAGAGCAAGGTTCTCTGTGTTTGCTGATGACACTAAATATGCAGAGCTTTGGAACTTCCAATGATGGCAAGTGCTGCAAGCAGACCTAGATAGATTATCAAAATGGGCAAGTAGAATGGCAGATGAGATTCATGTTGATAAATGTAAGGTGATGCATTTGGGATTAAAATCCCTGTGCCACCTACACCATAAATAACTCTGTGTTAAGTGCACTGAAATGGAAAAGATTTGGGGGTTCTGGTAGATAACAGACTTAGCTGTAGCAAACAATGCGTAGCGTAGCAACAGCTAGCTAGCTAGCAAGATATTGTCTTTAAAAGAGGGGAATGGAATCAAGAGAGAAAAATATTATTCTTCCCTTTACAAGGCACTGGTAAGCCCACATTTGGATATGCGGTGCAGTTTTGGAATCCCATATACAAAGGGACATCTTGGAAATTGAGGGCAGTTCAGAGAAGGGCAACTAAATTAATAAGGGGAATGGAGGGGCTTGAATATGCAGGCAGATTAGACAAGTTGGGCTGTTTACATTGGAGAAGCGGCGGTTGCGTGGGGACATGATAACTTATAACAAATAATTAATGGCCAACAGTGAACTCTCTGGTGCATTGTTCACTAATAGGTCATATCAGAGGACTCGTGGACATCCTTTAAGGTTGGAAGAAAGAAGTTTCATCTTCAAGGTAGGAAGGGTTTCTTTACAGTGAGAACGTGGTGATGTGAAATGTGGAAATGTCTTCCAGCAGAGGTGGTAATGGCAAGTTCATTGAATAACTTTAAAAAAGGCCTGGATAAGTTTCTAAAACTAAAAAATATTGAGAATTACTGGTATTAATGCATATAGATTGGTTGATCCAGGATACTTCCGATTGCCGTTTGGAGTCAGGAAGGAATTTTTCCCCCCTTTTTTAGCTGGTTTTTTTTGCCTTCCTCTGGATCAACTGTTAGGTAGGGTTTAAAAAAAAAAAAAAAAAGGGAATAGGTTGGACTGAGGACGAATGTCTTATTCAACCTTAATTACTATGTTACTATGTTACATTTCAAGTCCAGTTGATCTAATTGAATACAACAGATATACCATGACCTGGATGAATGAGAACCTTCACAAGCATATTTCTAATCATTTTGGGGAGAAAACCCTCAAACTTGTACGGCAATATGAAAGACAGCAAGGAAATTGGCAGACTACAGAAAACACCTGCGATTTAACCTCCGATGCAGACAACAAAGGCTAGTACCATGCAGTATACGTCTGGATTCCACGGTTAAAGGCATCAGAGCCCAAACAGATACTGCACAAAGGCTCAAAAACCAGCTCCTAAGTGAATGGGTACGAAGACACATTTTACAGTCGATGCTTTAATGCACAAATTAGTCAACTAGAACAGAACTGGCCTCAGCACTCGGTCCATCTGGGAAAGAGTGATGGAGTTCACCAAACAAGCACAGCTTTCTCAGCACTGTACAGGGCAAACAAAGGCAAACAGAACAAGTTCTCTATCTGTCATCCCAGAACAGCCCAAAGGAGAACAACTACCTGGATACAAAAGGAGGGAAGTGTCACTTCATCAAACAAGGAGGAATGGGTGAGAAACTGTCTAACAGGACCCTGACCCAGCCAGAAGAGAAATGGAAGTCCTTGGTAAGGGCTTGAATTTTGCCATCACCCTAAAGCCATCCCTGTGGTGGATATTATACAGCACCAAAACCTCTATCCACAAGTAATAAGGTATCACAGATGGAGGCAGAACAACTTCGCCTTAAGTATCTGCAGCCTTAGCCAGTGCTAAAACTCCTTCATCTAACCTGACTACCACGAAAGAAGAGCCTTAACATCCTCAAGAAAGATTCCAGTATCACCCTCTCTACCGGCAGACAAGGGAAGATGCACAGTGGTACTCAACACCTCAGACTCCATGATAAGGTGACCATTGCTCTCTGGCCCGATAACAAACACATATGAGGCTTTTAACAAGGGATCCACCAGACCGTTACAAGAAAAGGTCATAGACTTACTACATACAGCTTCAAAAGGATAAAGCCATTGATCCGAGCAATGTATCATCGTCCCTCTACCCGGTGAGGCAATCATGCATATATGGACTCCCAAAGATACATAAGGAAGGGGCCCCACTAAGGACCTAAGTAGCAGCATCACTGCGGTAACATACAAGGTTGGCAAATATCTAGCTTACATCTTAGGACCTTTTGTGGGAAGTTTAAGCATACATCCAGAACTCTCAGGATTTCACCACAAGATTGAGATATGTTCGTGTAGAAGAAACTATGGTGTCCTATATGTGACATCTCTCTTCACTTGTATACCCACAAAGGAGGCTTGTTGACATGGTGGGAGGAGGGAAAACGGCTTGGGCCAAGACAGCACTTCTACCAGCCAAACTGTCTCAACCAGAACAGTGTGTTCTTGTTGCGACTGTTGCCTGAATACCAACCTATTTCAAATACAGGGATAAGTTCTATAAGAAAAAACATGGATTGTGCTATGGGATCTCCAGTTTCACCTATTGTGGCCAACCTTTACATGGGGGAGGTAGAAACACAGGGCTTATACCTCACTCTTACCCTAAGGCATAGACCCGCCCACTGGTTCAGATATGTATGGACACCTGGGTTAAAATCCACCAGAAGGAAGTTACAACTTTCACAGAACACATTATGCGGTGGACCAAACAACATTAATTTCACAGGAAGAGGGTCAAAACAACAAACTGGTCTTTCTGGATCTGCTTGGTAGAAGTTAAGGAAACATGGTAAAACTGGAAAGTAGAGGTTTACAGAAAACCAACACACACAGACAGTATTGATGTTTGTCCCACACCCTTAGATCACAAGCTGGGGGTATCAGAACCTGCAACCCAGAGCCGAGAAACATCCCCACTAGCCACAGAGCGAGGCCACTAAGAAAATGAACAATCTCAGAGGACCCTTAAAAAATTGTGGATATCCAGACTGGGCCTGTGTCAAAGAAGTAGAAGGAAAGAAAAGAACACGAAATCCAACCATTGAGGGAAAGCAACAGAGGAGAAGAACATGGTCATCCCATATTAGGGTCTCCGAGAAATTGAGAAGAATTTCAAAAAACATGTATCCCTTCTGCTTTAAACGAACACACAGGAGGCGCATGGAGCAATTGGTAATCAGAAAGACCCAAATACCAAAAACAAAGAAAAGCGAGATCATATATGCAGTGCAGTGCAGTGAAGAATGCTATTGTTTGTATGTGGGGAGACCAAAACAGCAACTGCTAACGTATGGCCCAGCACAGAAGAGCAATTACTCGGGTAGGACTCAGCCGTGTATCTGCATCTTAAGGATTAAGAGCATACGTTGAAGAGTGTAATGTTAACATACTGGCGAAGGAACTGATGGTTCAAGAGAGGTGTTGTTAAGGAGGCCATTTATGTGAAAAATAAAAGAGAAGAAAGAAACCAAGCCTCCATAGAGGTGGGGGGGTTCGAACCAACATGTCTGCCATGTACAATGGGTTTTAAAACACCTTTACTTCTGGGCGTTACTATAACACCTCTTAGCACTATCAATATCACACCCTTAACACCTTGCTGTGAATATGCTAATTGAGATTTTACCAGGGTACATAATTGCCACAGATTCTTGTACAAGTCATCTGAATGATGGAAAGCCAGTCGATGACTAGCGAAACGTCTTCAAGAACTACATTTCAAGTCCAGTGATCTAATGGAATACAAACAGATACATAGATGGAACATTATGTATTTAGGTAAGTGTATGGACATTTATACCATTGATGAACTTATGTATTAGGTAAGTGTATGGACATTTATACCATTAGATGAACTTATGTATTTAGGTAAGTGTATGGGCTTTATACCATCCGATAACATTATGTATTTAGGTAAGTGTATGGGACTTTATACCATTAGATGAACATATGTATTTAGGTAAGTGTATGGAACCTTTATACATTAGATGAACATATGTATTTAGGTAAGTGAAGGACTTTTATACCATCCGATGAACATTTATGTATTTAGGTAGTGTATGGACTTTTATACCATAGATGAACGTTATATTAGGTAAGTGTATGGATTTATACATTGATAATGTAGTATTTAGGTAGTGTATGGAGTTTATACCATTAGATGAACATTATAGTATTAGGTAAGTGTTTGGACCTTTATACCATTAGATGAACATTATGTATTTAGGTAAGTGTATGGACCTTTATACCATTAGATGAACATTATGTATTTAGGTAGTGAATGATTTATCCATCCGATGAAACATATGTATTTAGGTAAGTGTATGGACTTTTATACCATTAGATGAACGTTATGTATTTAGGAAAGTGTATGGACTTTATACCATTAGATGAACAGTTAGTATTAGGTAAGTGTATGGATTTATACCATTAGATGAACGTTATGTATTTAGGTAAGTGGTATGGACGTTTTATACCATAGATGAACTTATGTTTTAGGTAAGTGTATGGACCTTATACCATAGATGAACATTATGTATTTAGGTAAGTGTATGGACTTTATACCATTAGATGAACATTATGTATTTAGGTAAGTGTATGGACTTTATAAACATCTGATGAACATTATTGATTTAGGTAAGTGTATGGACTTTTTTACCACCCAATGGAACATTATGTATTTAGGTAAGTGTATGTGACTTTTTACCACCAATGAACATTATGTATTTAGGTAAGTGAATGGGCTTTTATACCATCCGATGAAACATTATGTATTTAGGTAAGTGTATGGACTTTATACCACCCATGAACATTGTGTATTTAGGTAAGTGAATGGACTTTTATACCATCCGATGAACATTATGTATTTAGGTAAGTAGTATGGACTTTTATACAACAATGAACATTATGTATTTAGGTAAGTGAGGACGTTTATACCATCGATGACATTATGTATTTAGGTAGTGAATGGACTTTTTATAATATCTGATGAACATTGTGTATTTAGGTAAGTGAATGGACTTTATAACATCTGATAAACATTTGTATTTAGGTAAGTGAATGGACTTTTATAACATCTGATGAACATTATGTATTTAGGTAAGTGTATGGACCTTTATACCATTAGATGAACATTATGTATTTAGGTAAGTGTATGGACATTTATACCATTAGATGAACATTATGTATTTAGGTAAGTGTATGGACCTTTATACCAGTAGATGAAACATATGTATTAGGTAAGTGTATGGACCTTTATACCATAAGATGAACATTTGTATTTAGGTAAGTGTATGGACCTTTATACATTAGATGAACATTAGTATTTAGGTAAGTGTAATGGACTTTTATCCATCCAGATGAACATTATGTATTTAGGTAAGTGTATGGACTTTTATACCATTAGATGAACGTAGTATTTAGGTAAGTGTAGGACCTTTATACCATTAGAGATGAACGTTATGTATATAGGAAGTGTATTGAGTTTATACCTTAGATGAACATTAGTATTAGGTAAGTGTTATGGACCTTTATACCATTAGATGAACTTAGTATTTAGGTAAGTGATGGACTTTTATACCATGATGAACATTATGTATTTAGGTAAGTGTATGGACCTTTGAAGTTTATTTAGGTAAGTGTATGGACCTTATACCATTAGATGAACATTATGTATTTGGTAAGTGTATGGACCTTTATACCATTAGATGAACATTATGTTATTTATGTAAGTGTAGGACCTTTATACCATTAGATGAACGTTATGTATTTAGTAGTGTATGGACCTTTTTAACCAGTAGATGAACATTATGTATTTAGGTAAGTGTATGGACCTTTATACCAATATGATGAACATTATGTATTTAGGTAAGTGAAGGACTTTTATATACCATCGAGTGAAATATGTATTTAGGTAAGTGAATGGACTTATTTACCATCGATGAACATTATGTATTTAGGTAAGTGTATGGACCTTTATACCATAGATGAACATTATGTATTTAGGTAAGTGTATGGACCTTTATACCATTAGATGAACATTATGTATTTAGGTAAGTGTATGGACTTTTATCCATTAGAGAACATTATGTATTTAGGTAAGTTGTATGGACCTTTAACCATCCGATGAACATTATGTATTTAGGTAAGTGTATGGAGTTTATACATTAGATGAATTTATGTATTTAGGGAAGTGTATGGACTTTTATACCATTAGATGAACATTATGTATTTAGGTAAGTGTATGGACTTTATACCATTAGATGAAACATTATGTATTAGGTAAGTGTATGGACCTTTATACCATTAGATGAACATGAATTTAGGTAAGTGTATGGACCTTTATACATTCCGAGAAATTATGTATTTAGGTAAGTGTCATGGACCTTATACATCCAGATGAACATTATGTATTTAGGTAGTGATGGACCTTTATACCATCCGATGAACATTATGTATTTAGGAAGTGTATGGACCTTATACCATAGATGAACATTATGTATTTAGGTAAGTGTATGGACCTTTATACCATCCGATGAACATTATGTATTTAGGTAAGTGTATGGACCTTTATACCATCCGATGAACATTATGTATTTAGGTAAGTGTATGGACCTTTATACCATTAGATGAACATTATGTATTTAGGTAAGTGTATGGACCTTTATACCATTAGATGAACATTATGTATTTAGGTAAGTGTATGGACCTTTTATACCATCCGATGAACATTATGTATTTAGGTAAGGGTATGGACCTTTATACCATTAGAGAACATTATGTATTTAGGTAAGTGTATGGACCTTTATACCATTAGATGAACGTTATGTATTTAGGTAAGTGTATGGACTTTATACCATTAGATTGAATTAGGTATTTTAGGTAAGTGTATGGACCTTTATTACCATTAGATGAACATTATGTATTTAGTAAGTGTATGGACCTTTATACCATCGATGAACATTAGTATTTAGGTAAGTGTATGGACCTTTATACCATTAGATGAACATTATGTATTTAGGTAAGGTATGGAACTTATACCACAGAGAACATTATGTATTTAGGTAAGTGTATGGACCTTTATACCATTAATGCAACATTATGTATTAGGAGTGTATGGACCTTATACATTAGATGAAATTATGTATTTAGGTAAGTGGTATGGACCTTTATACCATTAGATGAAACATTATGTTTAGGTAAGTGTAGGACTTTTAATTATGAAATTGATTATTAATAAGTGTATGGACCTTTATACCATAGATGAACATTATGTATTTAGGTAAGTGTATGGACCTTTATACCATGATGAACTTATGTATTTAGGTAAGTGTATGGACCTTTATACCATTAGATGAACATTATGTATTTAGGTAAGTGTAGGACCTTTATACCATTAGATGAAACATTATCTATTTGGTAAGTGTATATGCCCCTTACAGTGTAATAAAGGATATAAATTCACAGAGGAGTTCCCTGACCATATAAAAGCACCAGGCAGCAGGTCGAGTTCTTTTACACAGGGCAGGGAACTCCAAGTTAACATTTTAAGCCTTATATTACAATGTAAGGGGGGTATTATTTCTATAATACATAATGTTAAATTCTTTTAATAAAAAAATGGTATTTTGGGACATTTTTTAATTTAAAATAATTAACCCCGCCCCTAACATAATGGTTTAAAACAACAGGCTCTCCACATTAAAGAATAAATACTTCATATAAAAAACCTGTAACACGGCACAGAAAAAGTTGTAGGTCTTAAACCAGCCACTGTATTACTTTCTCCTGCCAGTGTCCGTAGTGATTTATTGGCATTTGTTTTCTTTCACAGAGTTTGACTGCTGGGTCCATAGCTGCTCGCCGGGAGACCCGGGATGTCTTACCTAGGGCTCATAATAAGAAGTCGGGTTTCTCGGCTTCAATGAAAAGACTGACTACGGACCCAAGGTTAAAGTCTGTGAAGGAAAATGAATGCAGAATAAACCCGCAATGGAAAGTAATGCAGTGGATGGTTGAAGAAATAAAACTGCCATGTTTTTATAGTGAAGTTACTCAAATCCTTTATCGTTAATGGAGATAGGACAAATAGAAACAATTGTCACTGCACCTCCTCTCTCTCCGTTTTATTAAAAAGACAAACTGGTAAGTATTTATTAAAACATCCGCTTTATTTATAACTTTTTAAATTATACTGCAGCCTCAGTTAGGGACCCCATCGCTCTGACCGGTTTCAGGCCTCGTCTGGGCCCTTAAAGGGTTAGGAAAAGGTACAGTGCGCTGGGGAGAAAGAAAGTGGGTAAGTACTGTTAGAAGCATCTTGGATTTATAAACCTATGAGGTCTTGGTTTTTTGGGGCTGCCAACCAAATCTAAAAAGTTTTTGGGGGGTGGAGATCCCTTAATCATAGTCAGCTATACAAAACCACCTCTAGGATTTTTTTTAAATCTCCCCCATTTCTGCTAACTAAGCCCATCACAGTGTAGTAGGTACAGTAAGTTCTGTTATAAACCCAGTCTCACAATCACCTCATGCAGCTGCAGGGTTAATATGGATACAGTTCTGTAAGTCAAATGCCAAAAGCACGGAAGTATGAGAAAATTTCCTTGTACCAGATAGAGATGTCCGAACTTCGCAAAATCCGGTCCGCTCGAGGGATCCGCGAATTTTTGAAAAAATTCGAAAATTCGAAAATCCGCTGAGCGGACCCGTTAAAATAAATACCCCTGAAATAACAGGATTTTCGTTTTTCGAAAATTTTCGAAATACGGGTTTCACGTATTTTCGGGAATTTTCGAAAATACGAGTTTTCATGTTCAAAATTTTCGAAAATTACGAGGATTACTTGTATCTTCGAAAATACATATTTTCGAAAAATACAAGTAATCCTCGTAATTTCGAAAAATTTTCGAAAATACGAAAAAACCGCGAATGGAGGAAGTTCGGAAGGCGGGAAAATCCGGAAAAATCCGCCTTTAGCGAACGGGATAAATCCGCGGCGGGTTCGGATCCGGAACGGCCATCCCTAGTACCAGACAGTATTATTTAAAGAGCATTATTAAAAGGGCATTGATACATGTTCCCCAGACTATTCCCAGGTCCCTGAGCCATAATAGTAAGTTACCATTGCTATGTAAACCCGTATTTTAGGCGAAAATTTCCGGATTTTTTCCCCCATTGACTTTAACGGTTCCACTCATGGATTTTTGGAAAAATCCTCAAGCGGAACAGATTTTCACAAGTTCAGTCATCTCTTCTAATAAGTTTTTCATAAATGTGTTTTTTACATGTAAAAGTATCATTTGATGTTTTAATAACCTTAATTTAATAATATGTTGAAGTATTAAGGGTATCGCCCAATTTCTAAGTATACTGGCCCAATTTACATGAGTAACATCATAAACTGAGGGTTAATAAGACATTTATCATTCTAGTCCAACCTTTATACCCTCTTATATAACTGTAATTGCTTTGGATTTATTATCTATTAAAGGGCTGAAAGGCAGACAATTACATAAACACTGGCGGGAAGCAGGCTCGCCGAAGTATTTTTTAAGAAATATTGCGGCGGTGGTGTGGGGGAGGGCAGGGGATTACTTACCTTACCCCCAAAGGAATTCAAACAAGGTGCAACGATGGCTGTGGATGGATCCAGATGGTGGGAGGGGGGGTGGTACTGCTCATAATCCAGACCTTGAGGAGAGAGGAATCAGCATGGAAAAGATGCTCACAGACAGATTGGAGTCTTCAGTTTCCTTGACTCTGATCAATTAAGCACATGGGTTCCATTTTTCAAATAAAATGCATTTTTTGCTTCAAATGTAAACCATCTGATGAACATTATGTATTTAGGTAAGTGTATGGACATTTATACCATCTGATGAACATTATGTATTTAGGTAAGTGTATGGACATTTATACCATCCGATGAACATTATGTATTTAGGTAAGTGAATGGACTTTTATACCATCCGATGAACATTATGTATTTAGGTAAAAGTATGGACTTTTATACCATCCGATGAACATTATGTATTTAGGTAAGTGTATTGACTTATACCATCCAATGAACATTATTTGTATTGGTAAGAGATTGGACTTTATACCACCCAATGAACATTATGTATTTAGGTAAGTATGGACTTTATACCACCCAATGAACATTATGTATTAGGTAAGTGTATGGACTTTTATACACTGCATAACATTACGTTAGGTAAGTGTGTGGACTTTATACCCTACGATGAACATTATGTATTTAGGTAAGTGTGTGGACTTTTATACATCCGATGAACATTATGTATTGTAGGTACAGTGTTGGATTTTATACCACACCCAATGAACATTATGTATTTAGGTAACTGAATGGACTTTTATACCATCCGAGGAAACATTATGTATTTATGGTATAAGTGAATGGACTTTTATAACATCGATGAACATTATGTTTTAGGTTAAGTGATGGATACTTTATAACATCTGATGAACATTGTGTATTTAGGTAAGTGAATGAACTTTTATAACATCTGATAAACATTATGTATTTAGGTAAGGGAATGGACTTTTATAACATCTGATTTGAACATTATGTATTAGGTAAGTGTATGGACCTTTTATACCATTAGATGAACATATGCTTGTGAAGGTTCTCATTCATCCAGGTCATGGATATATGTTGTATTCAATTAGATCAACGGACTTGAAAGTCCAGTTTCTAAAGAAACCAAGCCTAAAAGAGGTGGGGGGGTTCGACACCAACTGTCTGCCATGTACATGCGTGTTTTAACACCTTACTCTCGGCGTTCCTATAACACCTCTAGCCACTATCTAATACACAACCTTAACACCTGGCGTGATGTATATGCTAATTGGGATTTCCAGGGTACATAATTGCCACAGATTTTGACAAGTCATTCTGAATTGAGAAGCCAGTCGGAATGACTAGCGAAACGTCTCAAGAACTACATCCAACAGAGAGGGTGGTAATGGAGCTAACATTATGTGGGCTAAAGTTCTAAGCGGAGTTCCTCAGGGTTCTGTACTGGGGCCCGCTTCTGTTACATCTGTTTATAAATGACTTAAAGGGGGCATTGGAGCAAGGTCTCTGTGTTTGCCTGATGACACTAAATATGCAGAGCTTGGAACTTCCAAGATGTTGCAAGTGCTGCAAGCAGACCTAGATAGATTATCAAAATGGGCGATAGAATGGCAGATGAGATTCAATGTTGATAATGTAAGGTGATGCATTTGGGATTACATAATCCCTGTGCCACCTACCCATAAATAACTCTGTGTTAAGTGCATCTGCAAAATGGAAAAGATTTGGGGGTTCTGGTAGATAAACAGACTTAGCTGTAGCAAACAATGCCTAGGTAGCAACAGTAGGCTATGCTAGCAAGATATTGTCTTGTATAAAGAGGGGAATGGAATCAAGAGAGAAAAATATTATTCTTCCCTTTACAAGGCACTGGTAAGCCCACATTTGGATATGCGGTGCAGTTTTGGAATCCCATATACAAAAGGGACAATCTGTGGAAATTGAGGCAGTTCAGAGAAGGGCAACTAAATATAGGGAATGGAGGGCTTGAATATGCAGGCAGATAGACAAGTTAGGGCTGTTTACATTGGAGAAGCGGCGGTTGGTGGTGGACATGATAAACTTATAACAAATAATTAATGGCCCAACAGTGAACTCTCTGGTGCATTGTTCACTAATAGGTCATATCAGAGGACTCGTGGACTCCTTTAAGGTTGGAAGAAAGAAGTTTCAATCTTCAAGTTAGGAAGGGTTTCTTTACGTGAGAACGTGAGAGTGAAACTGTGGAATGTCTTCCAGCAAGTGGTGAATGGCAAGTTCATTGAATAACTTTAAAAAAGGCCTGGATAAGTTTTCTAAAACTAAAAAATATTGAGAATTACTGGTATTAATGCATATAGATTGGTTGATCCAGGATACTTCCGATTGCCGTTTGGAGTCAGGAAGGAATTTTTCCCCCCTTTTTTAGCTGGTTTTTTTTTGCCTTCCTCTGGATCAACTGTTAGGTAGGGTTAAAAAAAAAAAAAAAAGGGAATAGGTTGGACTGATGGACGAATGTCTTTATTCAACTTAATTACTATGTTACTATGTTACATTTCAAGTCCCAGTTGATCTAATTGAATACAAACAGATATACCATGACCTGGATGAATGAGAACCTTCACAAGCATAATTTCTAATTTTTGGGGAGGAAAACCCTCAAACTTGTACGGCAATATGAAAGACAGCAAGGAAATTGGCACAGACTACAGAAAAACACCTGCGATTTAACCTCCGATGCAGACAAACAAGGCTAGTACCATGCAGTATACGTCTGGATTCCACGGTTAAAGGCATCAGAGCCAAACAGATACTGCACAAAGGCTCAAAAACCAGCTCCTAGTGAATGGGTACGAACAGACACATTTTACAGTCGATGCTTTAAATGCACAAATTAGTCAACTAGAACAGAACCTGGCCTCACGCATCCGGGTCCATCTGGGAAAGAGTGATGGAGTTCACCAAACAAGCACAGCTTTCTCAGCACTGTAAGGGCAAACAAAGGAAACAGAACAAGTTCTCTATCTGTTCATCCCAGAACAGCCCAAAGGGAGAACAACTACCTGGATACAAAAGGAGGGAAGTGTCACTTCATCAAACAAGGAGGAATGGGTGAGAAACTTGTCTAACAGGACCCTGACCCAGCCAGAAATGGAAGTCCTTGGTAAGGGCTTGAATTTTGCCATCACCCCTAAAGCCATCCCTGTGGTGGATATTATACAAGCACCAAACCTCTATCACACAAGTAATAAGGTATCACAGATGGAGGCAGAACAACTTCGCCTTAAGTATCTGCAGCCTTAGCCAGTGCTAAAACTCCTTCATCTAAACCGACTACAAGCGAAAAGAAGAGCCTTAACATCCTCAAGAAAGATTCCAGTATCACATCTCTACCGGTCAGACAAAGGGAAGGAAGATGCACAGTGGTACTCAACACCTCAGACTACCATGATAAGGTGACCATGCTCCTGGCCGATAACAACACATATGAGGCTTTAACAAGGGATCCCACCAGCCGTTACAAGAAAAGAGTCATAGACTTACTACAACAGCTTCAAAAGGATAAAGCCATTGACCGAGCAATGTATCATCGCCTCTACCCTGGTGAGGCACATCCATGCATATATGGACTCCCAAAGATACATAAGGAAGGGGCCCCACTAAGACCTATAGTCAGCAGCATCAACTCGGTAACATACAAGGTGGCAAAATATCTAGCTAACATCTTAGGACCTTTGGTGGGAAGTTCTAAGCATCACATCCAGAACTCTCAGGATTTCACCAACAAGATTGAAGATATAGTACTCGGTGTAGAAGAAACTATGGTGTCCTATGATGTGACATCTCTCTTCACTTGTATACCCACAAAGGAGGCTGTTGGCATGGTGAGAAAACGTCTGGGCCAAGACAGCACTCTTACCAGCAGAACTGATCTCAACCCAGAACAGGTGTGTTCCTTGTTGGACTTGTGCCTGAATACCACCTATTTCAAATACAGGGATAAGTTCTATAAGCAAAAACATGGATGTGCTATGGGATCTCCAGTTTCACCTATTGTGGCCAACCTTTACATGGAGGAGGTAGAAACACAGGCGCTTAATACCTTTAAGGGCATAGCACCCAGCCACTGGTTCAGATATGTTGATGACACCTGGGTTAAAATCCACCAGAAGGAAGTACAAGCTTTCACAGAACACATTAATGCGGTGGACCAAAACATTAAATTCACAAGGGAAGAGGTACAAAACAACAAACTGGCTTTCTTGGACTGCTTGGTAGAAGTTAAGGAAAATGGTAAACTGGAAGTAGAGGTTTACAGAAAACCAACACACACAGATCAGTATTTGATGTTTGAGAAAATGTCCAGTTTCTAAAGAAACCAAGCCTAAATAGAGGTGGGGGGGTTCGACACCAACTGTTGCCGTACAATGCTGGTTTTCACACTTACTCTGGGCGTTCCTATAACACCTCTTAGCCACTATCTAATCACACCCTTAACACCTTGCTGTGATATGCTAATTGGATTTTCCTCAGGGTACATAATTGCCACAGATTCTTGTACAAGTCATTCTGAATTGAGAAAGCCAGTCGGATGACTAGCGAAACGTCTTCAAGAACACAATACATCGCAACAGAGAGTGGTGGTTATGGAGCTACATCTATGTGGGCTAAAGTTCTAAGCGGAGTTCCTCAGGTTCTGCTGGGGCCGCTTCTGTTTAATCTTGTTTATAAATGACTTAGAAGGGGGCATTGAAGCACGGTCTTGTGTTGGCTGATGACACTAAATTATTGCAGAGCTTTGGAAACTTCCAATGATGATTGCAAGTCTGGCAAGCAGACCTAGATAGATTATCAAAATGGCAGTAGAATGGCAGATGAGATTCAATGTTGATAAATGTAAGGTGATGCATTTGGGATTTAATAATCCCTGTGCCACCTACACCAATAATAACTCTGTGTTAATGTCATCTGAAATTGGAAAAGATTTGGGGGTTCTGGTAGATAACAACTTAGCTGTAGCAACATGCAGGTTCAGCACAGCTAGAGCTAGCAAGATATTGTACTTGTTAAAGAGGGGAATGAATCAAAGAGTGAAAAAATATTATTTCTCCCTTTAGGTAAGTGTATGGACATTTATACCATTAGATGAACGTTATGTATTTAGGTAAGTGTATGGACCTTATACCATTAGATGAACATTATGTATTTAGGTAAGGGTATGGACTTTATACATTAGATGAACTTATGTATTAGGTAAGTGTATGGCCCTTATACCATAGATGAACATTATGTATTTAGGTAAGTGTATGGACATTTACCATCGATAAACATTATGTATTAGGTAAGTGTATGGACCTTTATACCATTAGATGAACATTATGTATTTAGGTAAGTGTATGGACCTTTATACCATTAGATGAACATTATGTATTTAGGTAAGTGTATTGAGTTTTATACCATTAGATGAACATTATGTATTTAGGTAAGTGAATGGACTTTTATACCATCCGATGAACATTATGTATTTAGGTAAGTGTATGGACTTTTATACCATTAGATGAACGTTATGTATTAGGTAAGTGTATGGACCTTTATACCCTTAGATGAACTATTATGATATAGGTAAGTGTATTGAGTTTTATACCATTAGATGAACGTTATGTATTTAGGTAAGTGATGGGCTTTTATACCACCGATGAACATATGTATTTAGGTAAGTGTATGGACCTTTATACCATTAGATGAAAGTTATGTATTTAGGTAAGTGTATGGACCTTATACACATTAGATGAACTTATGTATTTAGGTAAGTGTATGACTTTATACCATTGATGAACATTATGTATTTAGGTAAGTGATGGACTTTTATACCAAATGAACATGTATTTAGGAGTGTATGGACTTTATAACATTGATAAACATTAGTATTTAGGTAAGTGTTGGACTTTTATACCATCTGATGAACATTATGTATTAGGTAAGTGAATGGACTTTTATACCATCCGATGAACATATGTATTTAGGTAAGTGTATGGACTTTATACCATTGATGAACTTATGTATTTAGGTAAGTGTATGGACCTTTATACCATTAGATGAACATTATGTATTTAGGTAAGTGTATGGACTTTTATACCATTAGATGAACATTATGTATTTAGGTAAGTGTTGGATTTATACCATTAGATGAACATATGTATTTAGGTAAGTGTATGGACCTTTATACCATTAGATGAACATTATGTATTTAGGTAAGTGTATGGACCTTATACCATTAGATGAACATTATGTATTTAGGTAAGTGTATGGAGTTTTATACCATTAGATGAATTTTATGTATTTAGGGAAGTGTATGGACTTTTATACGATTAGATGAACATTATGTATTTAGGTAAGTGTATGGACCTTTATACCATTAGATGAACATTATGTATTTAGGTAAGTGTATGGACTTTTATACCATTAGATGAACATTATGTATTTAGGTAAGTGTATGGAGTTTTATACCATTAGATGAATTTTATGTATTTAGGGAAGTGTATGGACTTTTATACGATTAGATGAACATTATGTATTTAGGGAAGTGTATGGACTTTTATACCATTAGATGAACATTATGTATTTAGGTAAGTGTATGGACCTTTATACCATTAGATGAACATTATGTATTTAGGGAAGTGTATGGACCTTTATACCATTAGATGAACATTATGTATTTAGGTAAGTGTATGGACCTTTATACCATCCGATGAACATTATGTATTTAGGTAAGTGCATGGACCTTTATACCATCCGATGAACATTATGTATTTAGGTAAGTGTATGGACCTTTATACCATCCAATGAACATTATGTATTTAGGTAAGTGTATGGACCTTATACCATCCGAGAACATTATGTATTTAGGTAAGTGTATGGACCTTTATACCTCCGATGAACAACATATGTATTAGGTAAGTGTTGGACCTTTATACCTAGTAGAACATTATGTATTAGGTAAGTGTATGGACCTTTATACCATTAGATGAACATTATGTATTTAGGTAAGTGTATGGACCTTTATACCATTAGATGAACATTATGTATTTAGGTAAGTGTATGGACCTTTATACCATTAGATGAACATTATGTATTTAGGTAAGTGTATGGACCTTTTACCATTAGATGAACATTATGTATTTAGGTAAGTGTATGGACCTTTATACCATTAGATGAACATTATGTATTTAGGTAAGTGTATGGACCTTTATACCATTAGATGAACATTATGTATTTAGGTAAGTGTATGGACCTTTATACCATTAGATGAACATTATGTATTTAGGTAAGTGTATGGACCTTTATACCATTAGATGAACATTATGTATTTAGGTAAGTGTATGGACTTTTATACCATTAGATGAACATTATGTATTTAGGTAAGTGTATGGACCTTTATACCATTAGATGAACATTATGTATTTAGGTAAGTGTATGGACCTTTATACCATTAGATGAACATTATGTATTTAGGTAAGTGTATGGACCTTTATACCATTAGATGAACATTATGTATTTAGGTAAGATGAACATTATGTATTTAGGTAAGTGTATGGACCTTTATACCATTAGATGAACATTATGTATTTAGGTAAGTGTATGGACCTTTATACCATTAGATGAACATTATGTATTAGATGAACATTATGTATTTAGGTAAGTGTATATGCCCCTTACAGTGTAATATAAGGATATAAATTCACAGAGGAGTTCCCTGACCATATAAAAGCACCAGGCAGCAGGTCGAGTTCTTTTACACAGGGCAGGGAACTCCAAGTTAACATTTTAAGCCTTATATTACAATGTAAGGGGGGTATTATTTCTTATAATACATAATGTTAAATTCTTTTAAATAAAAAATGGTATTTTGGGACATTTTTTAATTTAAAATAATTAACCCCGCCCCTAACATAATGGTTTAAACACAGGCTCTCCACATTAAGAATAAATACTTCTATATAAAAACCTGTAACACGGCACAGAAAAGTTGTAGGTCTTCAACCAGCCACTGTATTACTTTCTCCTGCCAGTGTCCGTAGTGATTTATTTGGCATTTGTTTTCTTTCACAGAGTTTGACTGCTGGGTCCATAGCTGCTGCCCGGGAGACCCGGATGTCTTACCTAGGGCTCATAAATAAGACGTCTGGGTTTCTCGGCTTCAATGAAAAGACTGACTACGGACCCAAGAGTTAAAGTCTGTGAAGGAAAATGAATGCAGAATAAACCCGCAATGGAAAGTAATGCAGTGGATGGTTGAAGAAATACAACTGCCATGTTTTTATAGTGAAGTTACTCAAATCCTTTATCGTTAATGGAGATAGGACAAATAGAAACAATTGTCACTGCACCTCCTCCTCTCCTGTTTATTAAAACGACAAACTGGTAAGTATTTTATTAAAACATCAGCTTTATTTATAACTTTTTAAATATATACTGCATGCCTCAGTTAGGGACCCCATCGCTCTGACCGGTTTCAGGCCTCGTCTGGGCCCTTAAAGGGTATGGAAAAGGTACAGTGCGCTGGGGGAAAGAAAGCTGGGTAAGTACTGTTAGAAGCATCTTTGGATTTTATAAACCTCATGAGGTCTTGGTTTTGGGGGCTGCCAACCAAATCTAAAAAGTTTTTGGGGGGTGGACATACCCTTTAATCATAGTCAGCTATACAACCACCTCTAGGATTTTTTTTAATCTCCCCCATTTCTGCTAACTAAGCTCCATCACAGTGTAGTAGGTACAGTAAGTTCTGTATATAAACCCAGTCTCAGCAATCACCTCATGCAGCTGCAGGGTTAATATGGATACAGTTCTGTAAGTCAAATGCCAAAAGCACGGAAGTATGAGAAATTTCCTGTACCAGATAGAGATGTCCGAACTTCGCAAAATCCGGTCCGCTCGAGGATCCGCGAATTTTTGAAAAAATTCGAAAATTCGAAAATCCGCGAGCGGACCCGTTAAAATAAAAAATACCCCTGAAATAACGAGATTTTTCGTATTTTCGAAAATTTTCGAAATTACGAGTTTCACGTATTTTCGGGAATTTTCGAAATTACGAGTTTTCATGTTCAAAATTTTCGAAAATTACGAGGATTACTTGTATCTTCGAAAATACATATTTTCGAAAATACAAGTAATCCTCGTAATTTCGAAAATTTTCGAAAATACGAAAAACCGCGAATCGGAAGTTCGGAAGGCGGAAAATCCGGAAAAATCCGCCTTTCGCGAACGGGATAAATCCGCGGCGGGTTCGGATCCGCGAACCGGCCATCCCTAGTACCAGACAGTATTATTTAAAGAGCATTATTAAAAGGGCATTGATACATGTTCCCCAGACTATTTCCCAGGTCCCTGAGCCATTAATAGTAAGTTACCATTGCTATTTTAAACCCTTATTTTAGGCGAAAATTTCCGGATTTTTTCCCCCATTGACTTTAACGGTTCCACTCATGGATTTTTGAAAAATCCTCAAGCGGAACAGATTTTCACAAGTTCAGTCATCTCTTCTACTAAGCATTTTTCATAAATGTGTTTTTTTTACATTAAAAGTATCATTTGATGTATTCTAATAACCATTTAATTTTAATCAAATATGTTGAAGTATTAAGATGTGTATCGCCCAATTTCTAAGTATACTTGGCCCAATTTACATAGTAACATCATAACTGAGGTTGAATAAGACATTTATCATCTAGTCCAACCTTTATACCCTCTTCTATAACTGTAATTGCTTGGATTTTATCTATCTATTAAAGGGCTGAAAGGCAGACAATTACATAAACACTGCGGGAGAGCAGGCTCCGTAAGTATTTTTTTAAGAAATATTGCGGCGGTTGGGGCGGGCAGGGATTACTTACCTTACCCCCAAAGGATTTCACACAAGGTGCAACGATGGCTGTGGATGGATCCAGATGGTGGGAGGGGGGGTGGTACTGCTCATACTCCAGACCTTGATGAGGACGAGGAATCAGCATGGAAAAGATGGCTCACAGACAGATTGGAGTCTTCAGTTTCCTTGACTCTGAAAAGGCATAGCTGGTGAACCATAAGGAGTGGAGATGTAAGGTTTATTTTAAACTACAAAGTGGGGCCAGTAATGGGTTAAATTATAGTTTTGGGGGTGTACATGCCCTTTAATGTTGTTGCAGCTCTGGGTGAATTCAAATGGGGTTCTATTCGATGAATGACTGAAAGAGCCACAGACGGTATAATTTTGTAAGACCCAGGCTGCTGTCTTATGGTCCACAAACACACCCATGATTTCGGGATGAACCGTGATGCACGACTATCTTCCAAACTGCCCTTCTCAGCCAACTATCACTTAGTGTACGGGTGCTTAATCAGGTGCTGTTGATGATCTGACCTGGTGGAGCCTGACAGAGCGCCCATATTTTAAGCGCTAGTTGGACATGCTTTTAAATAGGTTTCAGTGGCTTCAAGTCTACTGTACATAAACTGCAACTCTCAGTAAATGAGCCTGAATAAATTATGTTTAGCTAAAGAATTACAGCGATTATTTTAAAGCATTGAAATTAAAGATCTGTCCAATATCCAGATCTGCTCTATTATGCTTGTGATACACTGTATAGATACATTAGATTACACATTTGATAGGTTCAATGATCAAACGTCCAAAGTCCCAGAGGTGGTTTTACCTCCTGACATTCTTTAGACCTTCCTTATCCTGCCTATTCGTTTTAAGTTAATTGCAAAAATTATCAAACAGTTGTCTGGACATCGGATAAACATTGTGCCAGGTGATAAAAAATCCTAGTGTATGGACAGAATTTCACAGCTAAAAGTTTAAGGTATATTAGGATTGCTAGGCTTCATTCACACTAGTGATGGCCCAGTTCGCAGATCTGAACCCGAATCCGCAGCGGATTTACCTCGTTCGTGAACGGCGGATATCGCAGATTTTCCGGTTTTCCTTGTTCCGAACTTTTCCGAACCGCGTTTTTGAAAATTTTCGAAATTACGAGAATTTCTCGTATTTTCGAAAATACACGGAAAAACTTATTTTCTAAAATTTTCGAAATTACGAGGATTTCTCGTATTTTCGAGGATTTTTTCATTTTTAATGGGTCCACTCGCGGATTTTCGAATTTTTTCTAAAATTCGTGGATCCTCGAGTGGATCGGATTTTGCAAAGTTCGGACATCTCTAGTTCGGACATCTCTAGTTTTATGCTATATTAGCCCTATGCTATTTTAATGCTAGCCAGTGTTCCAATGGACAATGTACAAAATTACACCAACATACTTCCTAGTGTGAATGAAGTCTTAGGTACACAATCACTAAATTGCTTTATATAGACTACTGTGTTTCTGATAGTCATATATTTGTGTTTGTCATATTCAATATAGTGTTACTGATGTGGGAAATAAATAGGAAAAATTCAATAGCAGATAAATAATTTAAAAAGTATTTTGTATCGCAGTCGGATAATTAAAACGAAGCTTATCCTACCCAATATAATATAATGTTTTTGTTCTCTCAATTTCTACAATTTTTTTGTTGTTTGTTTCGAATTAAAAATCCTAGCAAATGAGATATACAGCACAATAATTATCCGTTGTTGCATTTTTAATCCATCTGGCAGATCTTATTTGAAAAGGAAGATACCTTAACATGTTTGCATTTTCTTGAACCTTCATTTAAAATGAAAGATTTGCAATTGAAGTGTTGAAAGGAATTGGCAAAGGGATACTGTAGATCGGATCTGTAATTTCCATCTTCTATGGTAAATTCAAGTTTTCTTTTTTCAAGTTCCTAATAAAAAGAATGTCTGTTTCTTTTAATGAAAAATAAACTGAAGCTGGAAGGAAGATTTTTGGGTCCCTATTTATTAAAAAAACTTTAATGTGTTTGGTGTAATTCCTTTAGTAAATCAAAAATTGTTGATTGAAATATATAGAACAATAAAACAAGTGGATGTAAAAATATTGTTCCACACACAATTGATATAATTACCCCTACTTCATTATAGCCACAAATGGAAAAAAAGGAAATATAAAATATATTTTTTAAATTTCCTATGTAGTCCATATTAAAATGGTGACTGGCTCAGAATATTGAATGCGTCCAGAGAAAGAGATGATTTTGGCTTCATTATTGCATAAGTGGAAGTTTCATAAATAGTTCCCCAAACTAAGTTACGCTGGTTCATTAGTTTGTGAACCCGATGATTCTCATTTTGACCTCCCTGTACTGACGTTTCTGTACTTACCTATGCAGTCATTGCCTTTGGCATATTTCAAGTTTCTGTTTTCTCTAATACACTGTTTTAGATTGAACCATCTCTTTACGCTCTCAGGCATTTCTCTCTCCATTTTGCTTAAACTCTCTGTAGAGCAAATTTATACAGCTGAGATTTTTCCAATGGATACATTTTTGAGTTAAAGGATAAGTAAAGTCAAAAAACAAATAAAGTTTAAATAGAAGCTGTTTCTGCTTTTTTTTAAATTTTTTTTAGGTCTCTCCAGAGCCTACCTGTGCCCTTGTAAAGTGCGCGTGTGACGTCATCACTCCGTGCGCACTTGTAACACCACGCGTGTCGTGATGATGTCACGCACGCACAACTCTGTGTGCACGATGACGTTGCGTGCGTCATGACGTCACTCGCGCGCGCTCGCATGTAGGGAACTGAAACTGCATATTTGGACACAGGTAGAAACGAGGTCCAGCAAGTCTCGGGGGGCGGAGCTTACCTGACAGCACACAGAATCCAAGATGGCCAGCACTTTTCAAGGGCACAGGTAGGCTCAGGAGAGACCTAAAAAAAGCAGAAAAAGGTTAGTTAGGGATACAGCTTCTATTTAAACTTTATTTGTTTTTTGACTTTACTTATCCTTTAAATTCCGTCCATTATTTCTGATGGAATTTAGCCAGGACTTACACACGTACATTTGACCAAGATGTCCAGTCATAAAACCGTTCATACAAGTTCATTTTCATTGGTCTAAACTAGAACACCTGACTGCTTAAATTTATAGATGTTTGTATCATATTAAGAAAAAACTTTAACAAAAAAAAGTTTTGGGCAATAGCTCTGCCAACCTCGTCCCTTTCCTGATCAAGGTATGCGCACCGCACATTACATTCCAAATGTATTATATTTATATTGCGTGTGCTTAATCTCTTCTATATAAATATGTTAATTTTTACACAAAACAGAAAAACAAATTGCATACAGAAAAAAAATATAAAAAATATTACTTGCATGAAACTGGATTAAAAATGTGTTGTAAGTGCCATGTACAAACTTTATGCGTTGCAAGTTGGGCCTCGCGGTCACACATATATACAATCCTTTAGTGTGCTTTAACGTAAAAAAAAAGCTAAGGAGACACCCCAATGCAATTCTTGTTTAGTTTTGTGCTATAAGGTAGAACAAAACTTATGTTCAAGAGAATTACTCTCTGTACAATGTCCAAAAAGTTTTAGATATCACCCAGACCCTGTAAAATTAACGTAAATCTTAAACTAACCCAATGTTACAATTTTGCTCTTATAAAACGTATTGCATCTCCCCCTGGAAATATAGAATTTGACAGATGAATGTATCATCTGCTTAAAGGGCATGTCCACCTCCAAAACTATAATCCCCCCACTACTGGCCCCACTCTGTAGTGTAGTAAAATCCTTACCTTACATCCCAGATCCAAATGGTTCTCCTGTAATCCCCCCCCCCCCAAATCCCAAAAACTGCCCACCAGGAGAATAGCAGAGTCCATATAGGACTCTGCCTCCTGTCTCCCCTCTGGGAGAATTTTGCCATGCGCAGAAGAGCCCTTTATAAAAACTTTTCCCATAGCATAGTTCTTGCTCCCCCAGCACCAACCGCATTAGTATTATTTCAAGAAAGTTAACCTGACTATAAGACTGAAAAAGCCGATAATGGCTGTCTGTACATAGCCCTGTTGGTATTTTCATTAACCCTTTAAAAATATGGGTTACTGAAGCTACTTTTGAGGGTTACTGAGGCTAGCTACTTTCAAGGGTTATTGAGGCTACTTTCAAGGGTTACTGAGGCTACTTTCAAGGGTTTCTGAGGCTACTTTTAAAGGTTTCTGAGGCTACTTTCAAGGATTAGGAGGCTACTTTTGAGGGTTACTGAGGCTACTTTCAAGGGTTACTGAGGCTACTTTCAAGGGTTACTGAGGCTACTTTTGAGGGTTACTGAGGCTACTTTCGAGGGTTACCGGATATACCAGGCTACTTTCGCTAACCCTCAAACTAGCCTTGTATATTCGGTAACTCTTGAAAGTAGCCTGATGAACCTCAAAAATTGCTTGCACCTACAGGTAGATCGTTTTAAACAAGTTTTGTTATATGTATGTGTTCCCCAGACCATTTCCAAGGTCCCTGCATCATTTACGCTAACGTTCTATTTCTACCTTAAATTCAATCAGATCTTTTTTCTTTCTTTGACTTTTATGGGTCCATTTTTGGATTTTTTAGAAATTCCGAAAATCCATAAACAGAACTTGCTGATTTAACACATCTCTAATACTGACCTTGGGAGCAGGACAAGTGGGGCTTCAAGTAGGGATTTGCAAAATAAAATTTAGTAGCAAGCAGATATTTTTATTTTTATCTAATGCCAGAAGTAATAAAAGGTAAAACACCAACCTGGCGTTTATACAAAGTCCAGAAACCACCAGAGTAAATCAAACTTGCTTGAAAAGTTATGGTAACTTTAAATGCATTTTGTGTAATGTAATATGTTTTTATTAATCCTCGGAGAGCAGTAAAGAAAGAAAACACCCAACAAAAGGTTTGTTTGAAGCAATATGTTTGTTTTAAAATGTATTGATCTTTGGATTGAAAACATAAACATGAAAGGTCTATTCAGGGAGGGGGGGAACAGTTTAATAAAATCGTCATCCAACTGGAGACACATGTGTCAGGCTGAAAAGGTCATTACAGGAGCAATTTTACAAACCCATGAAAGGGTAATGTGGCCAGTGACAATGATACTTTGGAGATCCTGTGAGTATTCTGTATGCAAAACTTGCAAGTTGCTCTATTATTTAATGTAACGAATGTTTCACTGAAAGTAGTAAGACAGTTTGTAGGATGAAATATTATTAGGTTATTCAAGTGGGACAGTGAAATAGCAATACACATTTTTCTTGGAAATGGCTTGTGGCTCCAGTGTTTTCCAGACCTTGGGACACCAGACAAATAAATGAGATGACATTAGAATAACAAAGAGAAAAGGAAGTTTGCTGAAATGCTTTACGCTGTGATCCCAGCCCAGCTTTGTCCTAGTTTCTGTGTCTCACCTTCCTTACCCTCTCTGAGCAAAAGGGATCATTAGCTGTTTTGATTAGTTAGTGTACGTATTGGGTGTATTAAAAACCCAACGGATGCATTATTATTTGACCACAATTTTTGACCTTCGATGTGATTTTTGACCTTGATTTAGGAATTTTCAGTTTTTGGAAAAGTTCTGGCTTTTGGAATTTTGGGAAAATTCTGCCGGATCCATATATTTTTGAAAACCGTGACTCATCTCTAGTACACACACATTATTTTATTCCGAATACACCTAGGATTGATATTTATTTATATTAAATTAGTAGTTAATATGGTATTAGTAATAGGATTAATAATTACTAGGTGATATTATGTGTCATAGGGTAACTGTGGTCCAAAAATGACTTTTGGCAATTTTATTTACTTTTTTTTACTTATTTACTTTCATTGTTTTGAAGATATTAACATATTTATATGTGATATGGTATCAGCATCACCAGATCCCCTGCACTTCCTGTTCTGAAACCATGTGACAATCCCTCTTCCCTCTCACTTTACATACTCCCTGCTGTGGGCTCTGATTTTTTCCACCCCTGCAGTCCTCCTTCGGTCACTGTAACTCAATCTCTTCCTGGTTTCTTCTGCTTTCTCCTGCACTGAGCATGTGCTAACCGTACATTAAAAGGTAGAACTAGTATTTCTGACCGCAGATTCAGAAACTCCCACCCCCTAACTTTCTGATCAGTGATTTCTGCTGCACAGCCCATATCTTGGGCTGTGCAGCACATAGAGAGGTGGTTGATGGCTCATTTTATAGGTAGGAGCCTTGTCTTTCATTTAAAATAAACTTATTTGGAGACCTTACCTCCCCTTTAAAAGTTTAGCAGTGTCCCTTAAATCTGAACCAGGCTCAGAGGCTCTAGTTAATCTACTGAATTTTCAAAGAGTGTATTACCTGAATGTCACTACACTACATATCTTCATAACATAAAACAGTTGCTCAGCCCATGTAATGCGGTATAAGCTTTGTAGGCATAGCATTTGCTTAAAGGGCCTGTCCACCATGAAAATAAGTGGTGGACATGTCCTATAATGCTGTATAAGCCTTGTAGGCATAGCATTTGCTTAAAGCGCATGTTTACCACTTATGGTGGACATACCCTTTAAGCAAATGCTATGCCTACAAGGCATATACAGCATTACATGGGCTGAGCAACTGTTTTATGTTATGACGATATGTAGTGTAGTGACATTCAGGTGATTCACTCTTTCTGTAATGTAGCCCTCCCCCACCCAACCTAAAACCGCACTGTCCTTTTGTAAAAAAAACTCCAGAGAACATTACTTACCAAACCAGGAATACAGTGGCCTCAGTCCCCAATGCAACTTCTGGGAATGGAGTTGCATTGGCGGCTTGGCTGCCAGCCGCGTCTGTGATTGGCTGAGAGTTAGTCGTGGGATTCCGGGCAGGTAATTAATGTTCTGATGAGGTTTTTTACAAAAGAACAGTGCGGTTCGGGTTGGGATGGGGAGCGCAACATTACAGAAAAAGGGTTAACCGATACACTATAATGGCAGCCTGATGGAACTAGATGGTGGGAGGGAGGGGGGATCAGCTTCACAGTGCAGAGGAACCATGTGGAACAGAAATTTAAGGTAAGTTTTTTGCAAAACCAGACTTAGTGCTATTTTTAAAGCACCGATAACTGTCAGTGATAAGTCAGTATCCCCATAATCAGCATTTTGCTTATCACTGCCGTTACCATCAAGTACTAATGAAATCTAAATACTGGGGCCAGTAGTGGGTTAAATTATAGTTTGGGGGTGGACATGCCCTTAAAGAGCATGTCAACGCACAGATTTAAAATCTATACGTTCCTTCCCCACCCCATAAAACACTGAGATTGTTTTAGTTACTTACCTTACCTCCCCTCTGTCCCTGAAGGCCATAACACTTACAATACAAGAAAGCCAGCATGTAACACAGATTGCACCTTTCTTACTGATTGCAGTCAGTAACTGCTGTGACAATAATGTAATCCAGCACACCTCTTCTTACCTGTCTGTAAAAGCTCTCTGAGCTTAAAAAGGAGGTGAAGACCAAGGAAGAAGAAGAGCAGCTGAGCAAAGTAAGTATGCTCTTCACTTGACCGAGGGGAAGTAATTAACTATAAAATCCACAACTCAAATGAAAAATTGTATAATAGTGAATCAAAGCTAAAACACAAATAGTTAGACATTTGAAAGACGTAAGGCTAACCTGAAATGCTGCCTGATTTTTTTGTTACTTTCTGCTTGGTTCTTCTGGTTAGCAGCAATCAGTCATGGATGTACCAGTTGATATAATAGATAAAGACTGAATGTTATTCCTGTACATGCAAGCACACTGGTTAAGTCAATCATGCAGCAGTTCATAAAAACATCTAACTTCATTAGTCACACATTATACAGAAAACCCCACTGTAACAGTGGTTGGCAACTCTGAGCCACAGAAGTAGCTCATAGGGCACCTTTTTGTCTTGACTATTGGATATTGCACAAGATAGTATTCTGAAAAGTGTTGTCAAGCAATGATTTGGGCGTCAGCATTAGAGATGTTCGAAACTGTTGAGTTTCGTTCCGTATTCGAATTTTCAAATAGTAATAGGACAAATAGTAATAGGTAATAGTAGGTTACTGTAAATGACACCGAGACCTGGGGAATGGTCTGGGGAACCCATAAATAGAACCAAAACTTCTTTTAAAATAGATCTTTCCTCATGATCGGGCTGTTTTCGAGCTTCCGCATTCTATTTTTAAGAGTTAACGAAATTGAGAGCTAGTTTCGAGGATTCGATTTTCGATAATCGTATACTTTTGATTTTTGATAGTCTACTTTTGATTTCCGATAATCGGATTTTTTCAATTTTTGTTAAAGTCTACTTTCGATTTTCGATAATCATCTATTTTCGATAATTGGCTTTTTTCGATTTTCCATAAAAATCAAAAATCCAAAAAATCCGGGTGCCGTGAAATTCGCGAGTTCTGAATGTTTCGTCGGGACTTCGAAACCCGCAGATTTGATTCATAACTGGGTTCTATTTGAACCCACATTACATCTCAAGTGAGAATCTGAGCCATCTTATACTCAGCTAATTTTTCCTTTAATAGGAATAAGTCAAGAATCTTTTGAGAATCATTTTACATTATGGTAACATTTCATCCCACAAACGAAAAAAGTGTCCTCAAGGAAAAAACTCAACAATGAAGACTAAAAAGTTTCCAGTTCCAACATTTCATTTTATCATTGATATTTCGAGATGGAAGTTTGATTTTGGATGGAACCAGGCAGGTTAGACTCTCTAATAAACATTTTTCTGCTGGTGGTTACCGAATGTAACACTACACGATGTATGTGTTGACCAAATTAATATTCTCAAAGTAGTCTCAGCCATGTAAACTCTGTCAAACCATCAGTGACAGAAGCTAAAGAAGAGTCTCTGTGGAAGCATCAGGAGTGGGATGTTTATCTTCTAAAAAGCTGCCACGACAAGTGAAAAACACGCTCCTTAAGGCATAGGGCGACTGTTGAACAAACAGTTTGCCAAGCTATAAAATGAGACACATGAAATGATAAAACTGCCTTATTTGGAGAACAAGTATTCCCACAATACCTTGGCAGAAGCAAACTGATATATATCTCATGATTAGAAAACACAAAACATGCAATCACCTGAGAAATCGATGGATGAATTAAAGAGCATTGAAAATCACAGACTGCGAAAAGCAGTGGCAAAGATGAAAGACTAATGGCAAATGCTGCAGTCTTATATTCTGATAGGCTGATATGCTGTGGGAGTAATACATTATATTGCAGTCAGCTCAATATTTTGCTCTGACTGAAACTGAGATTCAAAGAATGTTCAGTGGAAAAACATTATTTTAATAGAAATCATTTATATTACACATAATTACGGTAGGTTTTCAACAGTGTCTTCCTTTTTGAAAAATTCTGTCAGTTCTGCAACAATTCTTTAATCCTATTTCCACCTCCTTCACTGTTGAGTGCTCAGATCTCTACTGAGCAGCTAAATCACCCAGTGGCTGAGGGAAGGGCAAGACCATAACTGTACCCTTAGGGGTCCAGCAGGAAGTCAGTAATTAAGAAGCATTAAAACAGAGAGTTGCTGGTTGGGCATGTTAAAGGGCATGTCCATTGAAAATAAACCTTTTCTTTAAATTGTATATTACCACCCCACCCCCAAACCCCTCTTTCGCGTTATTAGCAGTTTTCAAAAACGCTCCTGAACTCTTGAAAACAGGTAAGAAAGTTTAAGAGCGTTTTTGAAAGCTGGGAATAATGCGAAAGTGGGGTTTGGGGGGGTAATGTACAATTTAAAAAGTTTTTTTGTAGTGAAGTTGCCCTTTAAGGCTAGTGGAATGAAATAAGTTTATTTGAACTTCCAGTTAAAGTGCTGATTGAATATTGCCTTTGATAGAGAACAGTAAGCATGTGCCTTATTGGGATTATTATTATCAAGGTCATATAGAATATGAAAATTAATATTAGAGGAGAATATATATTACAGGAGAAGTAGTAGGATAATGGCACCTTTTATTTATATAAAGGCATTGAACCCCTAAATAAGTGGATCATGCTTATTAGAAATACTAAAAATGTCTTTAGCTGGATTCTAAATTTATACACAGTACATGTGATATTATTTTGTTAACCAAACTTAAATGTTTGTAACCTACCGAAGATTTGCTCAGTTATACATGGGTACAGATTACAACCAAAACGTACAGTTTTCTTGCTTTTTTTTATTATGGCCTCGTTCATAATTTTATGGCTGTGATTGTATTTGTACAATGACGATTGTATAAATAGCTCCCGTTAAGGCGCGGTATTGCAAAAAAGATATTATAAAAATTATTATAAATATGGGCAGCTTCCTGATATGTTGCTGTCTGTGTTTTAAGCTGTATGAGCTCTTTACAGGTATGCACATGTGCAAAGGAGGTGGTAATAGGAACAATAGTCAGTCATTGGCCGTGACATCAGCTGTAAACAGGAATACAGTAGTATGACTAACTGCTACCACCTGCAAAAATTGAGAAGCAATTTTAAATTTGGGGGTGAGGTGGACATGCCTTTTGAATTAAAGGGTATGTCTATTGATCCTTTAAACTTTCCATTATCTGTTTAAAGGGTATGTCCACCTCTAAAACTAAAATTTAACCCACTACTGGCCCCACTGTGTAGTGTTAAAAAATCCAAAATGTAATGGTTTTCCTGCAGTGCTTGTCCAAAGTACAGGAGAGTAAAGAGTAGAAGGTGTCTGTAAGTCATCCGGTCCCTGTTGCTTCATTGTCCTCAGTAAGGAGGACAACCTCCCTTCCCCCTTCCAGATCCCTTCTGGCTGCCTCTTGCCAACCATTAAAAGACTTTTACTGTGTGCAATGAATCCCACTCCACCCAAACTGCCGATTTTATTTTTGCAAAAAAGACCCAGAAAGATACTTACAGACCTTCGTTCCCCCGGTACTCTACATAGCTGGCATCCCCGTCTGCGAATGGCTGCTGGCTATCCAATCACAGACACGGCTGCTGGTTCCGGCTAACAGAGAGCCGGGAGCAGAGCACCGGGGATAGAAGGTCTGTATGAATGTTTCTGTTTTTTTTTTTTACAAAAGTAAATCGACAGTTGGGGTGGGATGTGATGCACTACACACAGTAATAAGTAGATTTTAGGGGTGGAAATACCCTTTAACTGAAGAACAGGAAGAAGAACTTACTGTGGATTCCTCCAGCGCCACTGACAATTTCCGAAGCCACTAACATACTCCGACGCATCCACAGTCCTTTGCATTGGGCATGCACGCACACGCAGTGCAAAGAAGCGTGGATGCGTCAGAGAATGTCAGAGAAGCCGGCGCTGGAGTGATCCGCGGTAAGTTCTTCTCATTTACCACCTGTTCTTCAGTTAAATAGATAAAAGGAAGTAAAAAAAACAGTGGACCTACCCTTTAAAAGTGTAATTAATTTGGCTTGAAAAAGCCAAATTCCTGTTCTTTCTATTTCTTCTTCTTCCGTTTTGTTCTTCCGCTTTTTTGGACCGTATCTCCTCCCACAGTTTTTGAGCTAGAGACATGAAATTTGGTATAGGAGAAGTGTGCAATCTTCTAGCTAAGGAATCCGCGGAAGCATTATGGCGTTATCTGCGAATTTCCCCATTTTTCCCCATAGACTATAATGGTAACAATCATCAAATGTGGATATTTCAAAACAGTTTGTTTCATTATCATAAATACAAACAGTGATACCTCCAACCCCCCCACACAGACACAGGTACACCCAACTACTGACCTACCTTTCCATTCCCATGGAAGCCATACTTAAATGGTAACTATAGTCAAAAAACTCATTTTGATCAATCATCAATGAAAGTTAGTTATATAGTCATACATGCAAAAACACATACCCCCAACCTCATATGGGTACACACACCTACTGACCTACCCTTCCATTAATGTGGCAGCCATACTAAAAGAGTAAATAAAGTAAAAAAAACTAATTTTGATATATCCTCAATAAAAGTTAGTTTTATGGTTGTAAACACAAAAAAAGACCTACTAATCTACTTATCCATTACGGTGGAAGCCATACTTAAAGGGACTGTCCACCCCTCTTTTCAAAAATTCATATATTATAGATTACCCCCAAAATATAGAGATCATTTTAGTCAAAAGCTTTAAATCGTCTCCCACATGGAGTTATTATATTTACATACCATATGTATATACTCTCCACCGCTGCTTCCGGGTTCTCAGTCAATCTCCACTGCGGCTGGTGTGTTCTTTTTATGTTCTTGAGCAGCCGCAGTGGAAACTGCTCCGGGAATGGCAGTCAGTGATTGGCTGTGACGTCACAGTCACGGCCGACACTGACTGCCTTACCCGGAAGTGCAGTGGAGCGAGGAGGAGCATGTAAATATAATAGCTCAGTGTGGGAGCCGATTTAAAGCTTTTGGCCAAAACAAACTTTAAGTTTTGGGGGGTTATCTACAATATATGTATTTTTAAAGAAAGGGGTGGACATTCCCTTAAAAGGGTAACTAAAGTCAAAAAAACTAATTTTGACCAATCATCAAAAAGGTTGTTTTTTTAACCCCCAACCCGACACAGGTACACACACCTACTGATCTACTTATCCATTACTGTGGCAGCCATACTTAAAGGGTAACTATAGTCAAAAATAAATTTTGATCAATAATCAAAAAAGTTTGTTTTCTTAACTTCCAACCTGACACAGGTGCATACACCAACTGAGGTACCCATTCATTCATGTGGCAACCATATTTAAAGGGTATGTATAGTAAAGAAAAACAACATACACACACTAACTGGCCTGCCTCATGTGACAGCCATATTTAAAGGGTAAGTAAAAAACAACAATGTCCTCATCATTGACATTATTGTGTTTTAAAATCTGCAGCACAAACACACACATTCCCTTCCAAAATGCAGTCTTTCAAGCCAAATTTAAAGTTTATACTTAAAAGGCATGTCCACCCTTTTTAAAAAAAAATTCATATGTTGTAGGGCTTCCTCCCCTAGCCCCAACTGCATTATTATTATTTCCAGAAACTCCCCCGATCTTTACTTACGTTCCCTCTATCCTCCACCGCACTGTCCTGGCCATGAAACTGCAAGCAGGGGGCCGGACCGGCAGCCGCGTCTGTGATTGTCTGAGAGGCAGCCAATCACGGACGCGGTTGCTGGTAGTTCAGGTAGTTCTCCCGGAGGAGAGACAGGAGGCAGAGTTCTATATGGACTCTGCCAGGCTCCTGGTGGCCAGTTTTTGGGACTTTGGAGGGACATAGCAGGGCAGCCATTTGGAGCTGGGATGTAAGGCAAGGAATTTATTACACTACACAGTGGTGCCAGTAGTAGGTTAAATTATAGTTGTGGGGGTAGACATGCCCTTTAAACTTTCCCTTTCTAGTTGCAATGTGCTGTCTTATTTTTTTCCCAAAACTTTGATGCTATCTACTAATAATAACAAAAATGGGTTATTACCGAGCTATTCTTAAGTTCTACTGTTTTATTTTTAAGCACAAAAAAAATTATTTGAACTTTCCATTTGCAACTTTGTTCAATTTGGAGTAGAGAATGCTGTGTGTACTATGTGCAGTTTTCCACACAGATGCCTTTTTAAGCCCCAGAGGTTTTTATAGAGTCTTTTCCAAAGGGCTTATCTTTCCTTTCCAGAATATACTTGAGTAATTTCTCGTTATACATTGAACGCGCTGTTCTTTTCTTGATCTAGGAGAACTGAGAACAGTACAAATAGTTGAAATATGGAAAGAGAACTGAGAGCAGTGGCCTGTTTCTCCTCTCTGATGAGTTTACAAGAAATCGGGTGTACAGGCTTGTAAATGTCTAATGATAAAGTATGTTATAAATACTTAACAATCCGGGAATTGTCTGTTGGTATTACCTTTTTGTCTTACTTATATACAGAGTCACATTTTATTATAGCAATGTTTACATTTAAATGGGCTGAACCTGTTGCTTTAACGCCATATATGAATAGGGTTGGAATCCCGTACATTTCAAAACCAGGTTCTGACTTGGAACCCCCAGTTCTGTCAAAACCGTTCATAACGTTTGGATCTAGGAATTTCAGTATTTTCCTTAATACTTGAAAATACAGAGCTACTTTCATGAGTCACCAAGGCTACTTTCGAGGCTTGTCGTTGCTACTTTCGAGGGTTACAGAATAAATGACTCTACTTTCCATAACCCTGGAAAGTAGCCTGCGGAACCCTGAAAATAGTTTGTGTGTACAGGAAATTTAAAGGATAACTGTATTGCCTCAATGAATTTTTTAAAAAAATTACTTTAAAAAGAGTAAAGGTATGCAACCCTCCCCGTAAGTTTTTTTCCCTGATTTCGAGTCTCTCTCTGCCTTCAATTAACCCTGCTGTGAAGGGGGTGTAACAATTCTGTCTGTCACTAACTGTCACTCAGAGCTAGCATGCGAGAAAACACTCCTCCACCCATCCATGATCAGCTTGATTTATGTAGGCTGTATCCTAGCAACAGGACATTTCAAGTTTGTTTAACCAGCAGAGGAGGAGGAGAGAGGTTGTAACAAACATTCCCGCCCGCGAATGACAAGTGATTTGTTAATCATGGCCCTGGGCCATCTAGGAGGCGGGCTTTTAGCACTCATCTTTGCTGTGTGATATCTAACGGAGGGCAGCACAGCTGTAAATGTGATTTTAGCTGCTGGAAGTGTGGACATGTAATGGGGCTGTTGTTTTTTTTTATATTGTTGTCTTTTAAACAAACAGTCTTACTGCACCTGAGTTGGTGGGAGCGGTTTCCAGCAAATCAGGCCGATGCTCCCAGAGGTATCTGTTGATTCCGTCTCCTCCACGGCTTTAATATGCAATACCACAAACGACCCACGGGGTAGAAAGGAGACGGGTAACCGGACTTCGGTTAAGACATCATAGGTAATTTATTAGAAGCTGTTTAAAAACATACAGTATCAGCCACTACAAATTGCCAACAAATTGCCAAGAAGCAGATACATTGGAACTCCACATGCTCCACCCAATGCGTTTCGTGTCCAATAGCCACTTCCTCAGGGGCAGCTTCTAATAAATTACCTATGATGTTTTAACCGAAGTCTGGTTGCCCGCCTCCTTTCTACACCTTGGGTCGTTTGTACAGGAAGTTTGTTTTATTAATGTTTTGGTAATTTTTACATGTTCCACAGTCCATTTCCCAGATTCCTGAGCCATCTACTGTAAGTTACCATGCTTTATCTACCCTTACTTTACTCGAAAATTTTGGATTTTTTCTGCCCCATTGACTTTAAAGGGACCCATAAAAGGCAATGGGGCAGAAAAAAACTCAAAAAACGTTTATGGAATTCCGAAAATCTAAAACACTATTGGAAATCATTGGTTTTGAACATCTCTATGTAACAGTGGGCTGGATACATCTAAAACTAAAAAACATTGACTGGTACTGGTATTAATACATTTATTTTGGGTGTGCCTTAAACTGGATCAACAGTTAGTTAGGGTTCATGGGTAGGGTTAGAGATATGGGATATAGTGACAGCGAGGTGCACTGAAGGGAGTGGTGAGCTGTCAGGCACTGCGCGGCTACTTCTACTCTGACAGCTTACCACCACTGAAAACAGCCATCAAGGAAGTGAGAAAAACCTATAAATATTTTTTATTCTGGCAAAAGTTTAGTTTTGGGCCTAGTTGCCCTTAAATGTATTACCAATGTGTTAACTCAGTTGTTGGAATGGAATAAACAGGTGCAGTGTAAAAAATGTAAAAAATGTGCCTCTGATTTTAGTGGAACAGGAATAGAAGAAAATAGGAATACAAGACACACCAGCAATGTTGTCATTAGGGGGAATAAATTGCTTCACTCTTGCTTTGCACTGAAAATGAACCTGCGGTATGTACTCACTTACTGTACCCGTTTCAATTCAATTGTTTTGCCCATAAAATGAGTGTAAAACCCACACTACCTGATGCAATACCATGCATTCCATTTCTGGAATAAAAAATCATTAGATGTAAGAACTAATTTAGATGTAAGGAAGGAATATTTTACTGAGAAAGTGAACTTTATTCCAATAATTGAAGAACAGGAGGTAAAGGAGCTATGTCCTAACCCCCCCCCCCCCCCCCCCCCATTGTACAATTAATCTAACAGGAGCCAGGAGCAAAGTTACAGAAATTCTTTCAATGTTATGTTTTAAAGGGAAAGTGCATGATTTGCCTGAAGGGGAACCCCTAAAAGGAGAACGAAACCCACATTTTTACAGAATCTGAACATATCCCCTCTAAAAACACCAATAAACTGTATAATAGCAATACAGTAAAAGGCATTAAAGTAAATTTTACTTCTTGAAGAACTGGATGAAATTACTGTGTGTATGTACAGCGACTGGCCACACCCCTGATCTCAGTCACATCCTTGCCTATTCTGTCCTGTAAAAGGATTGGCTAGAGGCTACTAGTGGGTGTGACCAACTTTAACAAGTTCCTGCAGTATCTTAGGACTGAGCCTGTGTAAAGAACATAATGGTCAGTGACCACACTGTGCGATATTGGAACAATGGGAAATAAGACAAGACACAAACCTCATGTGAGAAAGTTAAATTTCTCTGACAGGTGGGACACTGATTACTGTTTTTATAACAAGGAAATCTGCCTTCTAATTCAATGTTGTTCTGATGCTTTAGTTGCCCTTTAAGCCCCAAAGTGGCCTAAAAGGTCTTTTATTCTCATCTCTTATAAGGGGTTTCTGGTGTAGAGCGGTGGGTCCCCCTAAGCCCCAAAGAGATCAAATATATATTGAATATGCTTTATATGAATAACATTCAGTTCTTATTAACATCCATTTTTGACATTCACAGTAAAAACAAGCAGACACAAATTACCACCTCTTTCTGCCATTGTCTATGTACCGTAAACAGGCGTAAAAACTAAAGGCACTGATGAGATTTAGTCCTAAAACAGTCATAAATAACCACATTACTTCACTTGAGTTATAGTTTCCTTGACATTGACAATGTTATATTGTCAAATAATAATTACAGTATTTGATGAAGTGCAAGAAAGAATATTAGAATGTCCGCTGAGTCGGAGAAGCAGAAACAATAAGGGAATTCAAAAATAATTAGAATAGACACAAGCTATCCAAACTATAAAAGAAGGACAGAGACCTAATTCAATTGGAATATGTACAGAAATTGTCCAGGAAAAGGTACGTTTCCTTATTTGATTTTCAGCTGCCTTTAAAATTTTCCTGTAATACATTTTGAGTTCCAAAAAGTAATTCAGTTTATGTACAATGGTTTAAATAGTTCTTTTTCTTACAAAAATGTCTCTTCCATTAAACCACAACCAGACAAGCGTATAGCATCTCTACAATGATACAGTACATGTAGATGTACAGGAGAGGGAAGTGGTCGGGGATTTCAGCGTGGATCGTGCAAGTTTCTTCTTATCTTCGTACCCGGATCCTGCATTATTGATTGAAGAACGGAATGTAAGACAGAGCTCCTTAACCTCCCGGGCTTCAATCAATATATTAAAGGAATGGTTCACTTTTAGAGTGAACTATTCCTTTAAAGGGCATGTCCACCCCCAAAACTATAATTTCCCCCACTACTGGCCCCACTCTGTAGTGCATAAAAATCCTTACCTTACATCCCAGCTCCAAATGGTTCCCCTGTTATGTCCCCCCAAAGATTAGGAGGAGGGGCTTCTATCGTAATGGAAAGCTGTCAGAGGGAGAACACAAGCATGAATTTAAAAATCAAATTCTTAAAGGAACAGTAAACCTAAAAAATAAGTGTTTGCCAATCATTTCTATTATTCACAGAGTGGAGCGCCAGGTAAGGTAAGTGCCTCTGTGTCCCCTGAGCAAAGTATTATTCACAGGGAGGTGAGAATAAGTGTTCTCACCTCCCTGTGAATAATAGAAACAACTGGCAAACACTTATTTTTTAAGTTTACAGTTTCTTTAAATTGTACATCACAATGGGAGGTAAGACCAACTTCTACCTCTCCAACAAAAATACCATTAAACTAAGAGATGTTAAAAATCTAACATTAGTTGCCCTTTAAATATGGCTTAATGCACAACCTACCTCAAGTTGGTACTGAACAAGCGGCACTACAGTTAGTGACTGAGCTGCTTAAGTGAGCACAACCCTGTACCACTCTGATTCTGCCCACACCTGCCAACAAACCCTACATCAAGAAAAAATGATGTCCATAAAGCTCTTTATTATTCTAAAAAGAAAAATCTCTTCCTTGTGCTTTGCAGAGGCTACTCCAAGCAAGGTATTCTGCCCACAATGCTGGATGATTCCACTTGGGTACACAGTGCCGTACATTATAAAATACAAACGGGGATAAGTGCAAACCATTATACAGACAAATTATATCCCTGGCCCAAAGAGCTTACAATCTAACAGGAGATGCAATAAAAGTTCTTATCGTTAAAAATGGTGGTAATTTTGCCCCAACCAATCAGAATTTATTTAACGTTTGAAAGCTAACATCAGATTGGTTGGGGCAAAATTACCACCATTTAAGAAGTTTTATTGAATCTCCCTGTTTTAGTGAAACTTTTGTTTCTGCTGTTACTAGAACAGAATGTTTAAAATATTGGAGGGTTTATTCAGCTGTAAAAATATATACGGTCATTAAGATCGTAAAAATTCACTAAAATTCAACTATTTCTGTAAAACCACAGGTGGAAAGAAACCAAGTGACCACTTCTGTAATGCTAGTGCATAGCTGCCTGGTTATAATATTAATAAGGAACACGAGAAGCCAATGTATATTCCTCTGTTAGGGAGAACTGACTGTTTATTACAAACATATACTACACCCAACAACATTTAAATATCGTTTTCCTATTTTACCAGGCGTGGTAAATGGCTAGTTTAGCATGCTGTACCCCTGACAGAGACTAGGCAGTGTATTATCTAAAATATCCGCTTCCTTTTCTATTCAGTTTAATTTATGAATATTATTCTGTCTAATAACATGATAATGTCATATTCAGGCTTAGCCTCAGATTCCTTCCCTCTATCAGTTGGGGATTTGCCACTGAGCAGATGTAGCAAATGCTAAGCTCCTATCAGCTGCACATTCTTCTTCTTGTTAATTATTGAAGAATAGCAATTTATCAAATCCTGATTGATCTGGGCAAGAAATTTGCATTTCCAGCATATTTAAGTTAGAACCCCGACACATCTGAGCATTTGAACATATTTCAAAAGCGCAAGGGAAGAAACGTAGACAAGAGAAACATAAAACCTAAGAATTAAAATTTGACATGCGCCCCATCAGGGGACGAATTAGATTACCCAGTCAAGCCAAGAACATGTTCGAATACAGAAAGAAACATGAATCATGGAAGCCACTAGAAAGTAAGGAAGAAAAGGAGGCTGCAAGCCTTAAAGCTAATAATTGGCCTTTAAGAAAAACTTGTAAATCATTTTTACAGTTTGTTCGTAAAATACAAATGATCCAATAATCAAAATTAGGGATGAGTTTTGACAAAGAACCTGGTGTAAAGAATGATTCCTACATATCCCCCTCGCTCTGGTCCTTCCAAGATGGCGGTGCTGTGCATGTGATATTATTAAGGTGTTCATGGATGGCAGTCTGCCTAATTGTTGGATTGCCATCCTTAGTCTTTTTCCTGGGTGTGCTTACTCTTATTTTGGATTACTCACCTCTCGACCCATGACTTTGATAACTGGACACTGTACTTTGCTGCCCACCCTTAACTCTTAGCTCTGAACCCTGGATTATTAATAATTTCTGCCATTTCTGATCTTGTGCCTGTTCCCTGACTTTGTTTGCCTGCTGCCACCCCTAATTTCTGCTTGTTTTCCCTTTGGTTATTTGAAGCCTTGGACTGAATGCTTCCTTCTTGATCCTGACATTAACTTGGCCTGGTTGAGAAAACTACCAAGTTCCGCTGATGGAATTTAATCAGACAAAATACGAAATTAAAAAAATTTGGACCATTAAAACCATAAATTTATTAATGTTTCATTGCGGAATTTTATTTTTAACATTCAAAATTCAAAGGACAATTCTACAAACCCCTTGGTGGGAGGAATCACTTGGTTTTGACTAAAAACGTTAAGTGTGCGCCCACTGAAACAATCCCCCTTCTATAGAGTATAGGCAGAACAGGCCATGACTGTGCGGGTGACAATCTATAGACAATTACAGACAACACCCAATGAAATCAGTCTGTAATTAGCTTGCTATTGCTGAGTGTGTACCTAACATAACAGTTATAGAGAGAGAATGAACTAGTTTTGATCCGTCTTTGCAGGGGGTTGATATGTTATAGATCCGCCAGTTACTTTTCTATATCAAAAGATACGCCATTAAAACCAGCTACAATCCGAGCATCCTGGGTAACTTGATTTGCACATAGAAAGTCTGATCAGATCTAAGCTGTTTTGCTGTTGTCCCTATTAATTACCAAATATCTTCCATCATGTACAAATTACGTCCAAGCAGTTTAATTTTGCATCAAATGGCAATAATGTCTGAATTTGTGAACATTTATCACATAAAGTAGCAGCCTAATCCCCAAACAGTAGCTATAGGTAATCGCTGCTTAGACTTGTTAAGCTGATTAATGATGCTATTAACTGTAGTTCTAGAAATAACTGAAGTATAAACAATTAGAAAATAACAGAACAAACTTCCCATTAAAATAATAAGTAAATATTATAACCCATGTTTTGGCCTTACGAAGAAGGATGAATTACATTTGGTCTCTTTGTAATGTACCATTAGAGAGCTTATTATTATCAACAAGTGTCTTTCTTTGTCACAATCTTAATGTTACAGAACATAAAAAGTTGGACCCAATAAAAATCCTGGGGCATATTTATAAAACAATGGTATCTATTGTGGTTCTACATAACCATGGTAAATACCAGAAGCTTGTTTATGTGTTGGATGCAGCATATTAAACTGATCACTAGAGATGTAATGTGGGTTCGAACAGAACCTGGTTTCAAAGTCCCGACGAAACTTTCGCAACTCCCTGATTTAACGGTACCCGGATTTTTCGAAGTTTATATTTTTATCGAAAATCGAAAGTAGACAATTATCGAAAATCAAAAAACGAAAGTAGCCAGTTATCGAAAATCAAAAACGAACCCTCGAAAGTAGCACTCAATTTCAGTAACTCCGAAATAGAATGCGGAATTTTGAAAACAGCCCGATTGTGAGGAAAGATAGTTTAAAATAAGTTTTGGTTCTATTTGCAGGTTCCCCAGACCATTCCCCAGGTCTCTGTGTCATTTACTGTAACCTACTATTACTATTTGTCCCTCGAAATGAACTTTCAAATTTTTTTCTCCCATAGACTTCTATGGGTTCGTTTTAGAACCTTTTCCGGAAAATTCGAAAACAGAACGAAGTTTCAGTTTCGAACATCTCTACTGCTCACAAGACACATAACCGATAATCTATATAGTCAGAAGTCTACTGGGTGAGCAGACACATTAAAATTGGATCAGCTTAATCAAAGGAACCAATTCTAGCACAGTGGCCATTGTTTTCACACTTTACACCTTACTGATATCAGGATCCAATGTGATTTTCCTAATATTTTCAATGAATGTGCACCTTTAAGCTAGGTACACACCATACAATAATTTGGCCCGACCAACCAACATTTCAGTGTTTTGGTCAGTCGGGCCGAATTATTGTATGGCTGCTCCGACAGATCACCGTCCATTCCTTTGTCCGAATCGCACGAAAGCACAATCGGATGTGTCAGAAAGCCATGACCGATCATGCGGTCCTCCATGGACCGCACAATCCGTCGTGGTAACTGTTAGACGCGGCTGCTTTGGCCACGACTGACAGTCCTCTGGGCCGACCGTTCGAAAGTCTTGAATGGTCGGTCAGGAGGAAAAATTGAAATGTGTGTACCCAGCTTTAGACTGTCCAGCAATCTTTGGGGGAGATATAAGTTGCACCAACATTGCTGACCAGGAACGTTAGTTAAAGAGAATTGGCTTGTGGGGCTCTAACCCCCTGCTATGATCCTTAAGTTTTGCTCATGTTCTACATTTTCTGCAGAAAACATTTTCGTTGTTAAAAGTGCATCCTACTGTAATTACACATGTGTTAGCCAACCCTTCACCATTAAAATGAAGCCTTTATTGCCGACATTTAAAACCAAACTACATGGACGCTGGAATTGTCACTTCATCAGAGGGGGGTCCACTTTTTTCTATATTATGTGCTGGTTCCTTTTGGAGCAATCCGGATTCTCCTGGACTCTCCTTGCAGCAACGCCGGAACTGAGGTAATTAGAGGGAAAGAGGGAAGGTAAGTAATGATCGGGGGAGATTCTGTATTATAGCGGTTGGGGCTGGGGGAGGGAGACCTACTATATATCAAAATGTATAAAAAGGGGTGGACATGCCCTTTAACTGTGTGCTACCCTCAGGGGCATATTTATAAACGATCAATATTTTCGCTATTTCGCTATTGCAGGCCATCGCAATGGCAAAGAACGTTTCCCCACTAAAGATATCGCTGCATCGATGTGCACTGATAACTTTGCCTTTTTCATTGCGTTCTTTCATATTTATTTATTCAACCCTTTTTTAAAAAAGAAATAGAAGTAGTTTCACCATTTTGCCACCTTTTTCTGCCTTTTGTTGCATTTTTTGCAGTGTTACCAGAATTTTCACCAAACAAAAAATGGCCCAGAAATGGGTTATTTTACTTACTGGAATGTCCCATTAACATGGCACTTCAAGGCTTGCTTTATTCTGCTGGGTCCTAACTTTTAACCTTTTTACCTTAGTAACTTTTTACCATCTTAGAAAATGTAATTCTCAAACGTTGTCTTTATATCAGTACCTGCCTTTTATGATATGAAAGTCTCTGCTGCTCCTTCGCTTGCTTTCTTGGGACTAACTCTCCAGCTCTAAGTACTTGAACACATGATCCACTGTGGGTGGAGTACACATTTCCCAGAGGCTTGGTCAAACCCCCAATGCAACAAGCAATATATATAAAAATAATATAGTATACATCCACACAGAGTGCAATTAGAGACCAAATTTATTCAATGCTTACAAAAAATAGAAGCCTAGCGCACATCCAATTAATTTGCTTACATTTTACTTTACCATTGTATTGCGACTTAAGAAGCCTGCCCTTCTCTCTGTTAGAGATAGCCGGTTCGCGGATCCGAACCCGGATCTGCCGCGGATTTATCCCGCTCGCGAACGGCGGATTTTTCCGGACTTTCCTGATTTTCCGCCTTCCGAACTTCTGAACCACGGATTTCTCGTATTTTCGAAAATTTTCTAAATTACGCGATTTCCCGTATTTTCGAAAATACGTATTTTTGAAAATTTTCTTAATTACGAGGATTTCTTGTATTTTCGAGGATATTTTTCATTTTAATGAATCCGCTCGCGGATTTTTGAATTTTCAAATTTTTTTGAAAATTCGCGGATCCTTGAGCGGACCGGATTTTGCGAAGTTCGGACATCTCTACTCTCTGTATGTATTAACCAATTTGAAACTACTTTGAAAATCCACCAGGGAGTGTTACCTATTTACTATCATATGTAATAAACTTTCGCCACATTTTCAGCATTTTTAGTGCTACTTTTTGCAACGTAATTTTTGCCTTTCATGGAAATTGTCCCTTTTAATAACTATGATGAAAAGAAAAGTTGAAAGTTTAAAAAATTGTGGTGAAGTCTGGCAGAAAAAAAATAGTGAAAATAATGCCCCTTTATAAATAATCATACATCGAAGGCTTGATAATTGATGAGCCACCTTTTTAAAGTTCCTAGCCACCGATAGGTCACCCAATTTATTAGTGGTGGAATTAATGTCACTAGCTTGCTACGCACACCGTAGATGTTCGATGATTGGCCATGCGCTCCTTAAACATAGTTCTTGTCTTGCCAATGTAGTATAAACCACACGGCCAAACGATATAATAAATTACATGTCTGCTAGTGCAAGTAAACCTTTTGCCTTATGGTAATCCTAAGCATTGAATTAAATGTAGTGCAATTTAGACATCGAAAACATCATTTTTTATTTTTAAACCCCGTCCACTACGTGTTGTGGTTTCATTCTTCTTCAATTTTGCAATATCAGTACATACCAATAGGTTAGACAAGTTCTTCCCTCTTCTTTATGTGTGTTGGGTGCATATGTGTGTCGGGTACATGTACTAGAAAAGGGCAAAGTTCTATCTCAGTTCCCACCTCCGGTCAAGCAAACCTCTCAGTTGCAAACTATAAGTGGTATATGTGGTACAAAAGTACACACATTGGCCTCCATTCGCAATTCTATATTTTTGGGTTGGGATTGTATCACATTGATCGTTTTCCTTAGCTCTATTTATCTGATAGAGGAGTTGGTCAGGTTTTATCTTCTACTACATAACCTGTGAAACATTTCATTTAAATGGACCTCTGCAAGTGAGCTGTGTAATTATGCAAAATTCTCAGGAACTGGCTATAAGCTTAGACCTTAAACTCACCCAGGCTTAGTGGCCAAAATAGGTAATTTGGCAGATCCCAAATTACCTAGTGTCGCAACCATTTATGATTGCAGATCATCAACAAGGCCTGACCGATAGTCACCTGAATCAGCTCAACTGCAGCCTACAATGCATTCCTGTGTTCTAATTTCTTAAAAGGAACTAACATTAAAACCAATATCCCTACCATCTAATGTATACAGGGTAAGGACCTGAAAAGGTCAGGTCATCACCCTTGGGAGTACTTTACTTTCTGCTGGATACTTTCCCAAAGTCCTGCTGCCATCCCACCTTTTGCGCTGTACCAGCACCTGTTGGATGATGCATTCCTTTCGGTACGCATCTTCTCATTGGTTAGACTGCCTGCCTATTAAAGAGGGCGGACTGGAGCAGGCAGGGTGAGCAGCAAGTACTTCATAAAATTTTAAAAAGAACTGTGATACATCTTAAAGGACTCTTATACTTACTATCACCTCCTCTTCTTGCTGTAATACTTCCTAAAGTCTCCACGCTAATCTCGTTTATTTCCACATTTGCTGACTATCCACAATCTGGCCAGTGTAAAGCCGCACTTGCAGAGCCCGTCTTACCATTGGTCTTGTCACTGACCATTTGTAAGGCAGAGTCAGACGATACCGGCAGTGGAATCTTTTGTTAAGTATTACAGCTAATAGAGAGTTTACCCAGAGGTGAGGACTTAGTGGTTTAGGATCGACTCCTCACCCTGGGTACTTTTAGGGGGGTGGGTGACATTACTAGGTGGGTTAAATCCCCCTTTAAAGTAAATTTAATCAGTGGCATAACTAGGAATCACTGGGCCCCCCAGCAAAACTATGATGGGGCCCTTATCCATGCTTCATCTACAGTGATTTTCTGGGACAAGGCTATATATGTCATAGTGATTATATGAATATGGGGTCCCCTGGCTCCTAGGCCCCCCTGCAGTTGCTCCCCCTGCTCTCCTGTTAGTTTAAACCCAATGCCATTATAAATGATAAAGATAGGATTTTTAGGTTTGTGCAGAATACGAACCGTTTCTGTATCACCTTTATTCCTTCTTTATTAAAGCAGTTTACCTTCTGATCTATCATTTAATACATATTCCATTCCATAGTAAGTTATGGGAACGGCCTTTAGCTCCCCCTGCTGAGGAGCCCCCCAGTTACCGACAACTCAGAGCCTGTACTAATTGATCCCTCTGCACGCCATTTGACATTTTACAATATGAACTGATGTGAGTCGATTTTACACAAATTTCAATAACTTGAAAGTAATTTGAAACTTTAACAAAACGCTGCCCTCACGTTTCCATAGCATGTAGGAGTTAAGCCCAGAGCATGTCTTGCACATGAAAGCAAAATATCTGAAATAAGAACTAGAACTTGTGTAAGGCCTAATGAGAGCGCCAGTTACATTCCAAAGAGATACAGGGAATGAGAAATACTCTATAGACCTATATAGTTTGTAGTCTTACATGCAATGAGCACTATGGGTTTTTATATCAGTTATTTTAACTTTTTTTCTACTGCATGTCTATGTTTCTGTCCTGCACATCACACCTTCATCAGGATTAGTAATTCCCACCACTATAAATACTCCTCACCTTCCCAGCCAACATTACAACTTGAGCCCAGAAAGCAAGTGATCATAATAATTCTCTTATTATCAAGGTTTTTTTTATTAAAGCACAAACTTCACAGATGTGGATGACAGTGTTAACCCCCGCACTCCTTAATTAAATCATTTTTTTGCACTGGGTGCTGCTATGTTGCCATTGCCAATGGCCTTCATATTCCAATAGATAAAAAGAATGTCATAGTCTTAATCAAGCTTTGTTTATTGCTACGTTTCGGCGTCAAACACATGCCTTCTTCAGACAAACCAATTCAAATAAAATGCATAGTGCCAGCTTAAATAGTGTAGAGCAAGAGAACGTTGCAGCGACCTCTAGTGACATTAGAACATACTCTAGACTATAAAAATATTTTTTAGGTATAGGGACATGATATCTTTACCTTTTCTTTATATAATGATGGTAAATATTGCTGTGATATTCATGATATTTATAAGTGTTATTATTTATATATAACCAGAAGAAAAACATTTTTTAGAGTCGGATTGTCTAAAATATTTTTGTCACTTTTTTTTTTATAGTAACACTTTTTTTTTGTAACTAGCACTGGCGCTTTAGTCACTCAAGTGGCACATTATATATGTGAATTTTAGGAGAAATAATACACAATTTGATACAGTTTATTATTGTATTAGATTTTGTCACAGGACATAGTGACATTTAAGCTGGCACTATGGACTTTATTTGAATTGGTTTGTCTGAAGAAGGCATGCGTTTGACACCGAAACGTCACAATAAACAAAGCTTGATTAAGACTGGAAGTGTACTATGACATTCTTTTTATCTATTGGTATAAAAAACAATGTTGGCGCCTTTTCTCAAATGTGCTAATAGAAAGCTGGTGCCCTGTTTATTGCATGAACAGGATGAATAATAAAATGTAGGAAATCCACAGTTAAACCACTAGCAGCTAATCTGGCACACTCTCCCGATTGTGTGGAGTACTCTCCAACTACTAGTACTCTCCAATACTAGGGGGCTCTGTGTGTTATTAATTTGTCTTGAAGAGCCAAATTACTGTTATTTCTATTTCTTCTTCTTCAAAAAATCACATTTTGATCAATAATCATAAAAGTTTGGGTTTTTTAACTTCCAACCTGAACCAGATACAAACACCTACTGATCAACCATTTCAATTCCATGGCAGCCATATTTAAAGGGTAACTTTAGTCAAAAAACTATTTTAACTAATCATCAACAAAGTTTTTTGGGTTTTTTTAACCTCAAACCTGACCCAGGTACACACACCTATTGACATTTCCTTCCATTACTGTGGCAGCCATGCTTAAATGGTAACTATAGTCAAAAAACACATTTTGACCAATCATATCTGTTGTACTTTGATCAACTGGACTTAAAGTTTAGTTCTTGAAGACGTTTCAATATTTAAAAAAAGTTTGTTTTTTTAACTTCCAACCTGACACAGGTACACACACCAACTGAGCTACCCATTTATTCATGTGGCAACCATATTTAATCTGGCACACTCAAGTGCACTTGAAAAAGGGCGCTTGCAGCCCGAAACATGTTGTGCTGGTTTTGGTGTAATTTGCCTAAATAAATCTTTACTTCACAGCAGAGATGGTCTCTCCCTATCTAACTTCTTTGTCTACCCATTCATTCATGTGACAGCCACATTCAAAGGGTAGGTAAAAAACAACAACATCCTCATCATTTTTGAGTTTTAAAATCTGCAGCACAAACACACACATTCCCTTCCAAAATGTTTATTATATTGAGCTAAGTCTCTGCACCATTCTCAATGGGCAGTGTGATATAAGCTTTTGAACTGAAAGTCATACATCAGTAGCTGGAGCATTGTAAGATATTGCTAATAAAACATCTTGTTCTTTCAACTGAGTTTGAAAATAACACAACGATCATCCTCCAATCATATCTTAGGTGCACATGCACAAAAGATAGGAGCTGGTTGAGAAAGCGACATCTGCTGTTTAGAAGGTGCGAGTGCGATGTTTTAATGGAAGGGGGGGTACAGCAAAAAAATATACCGTATAGGTAACAAGGGGAGTATGATATTGTATGGACACATATGGGGGATATTTTTGGGGTGTATATATGGATATGACTGGAATAGTGATGAAGGTTAACATTTGGTTATCTACCAGCAGTGAGTAATAATCTGTAGCAGGAGAAATAGTCACAGCATTTAGAAGAACAGAATGGGATCAACAAGAACATCATAAGATGTAAGACGACCCCCTTACTGAAATGTAATCCGCCAATGCATTCAGTGTCCAGTTACCTTCTCTTGCTCAACAGCCTTAATCTATTGTTTTCTTTCATCCCTGTAGTCAGTTCTATAAACGTTCATATTGGATGCACATTAGCACATTATGTGGAGGTCAGCAAACAATAATGAACTGTATAGATTCCTGTGCATTATCTGTTCATTCATCTCGACATAAAAATCAATGCATATGTAGAACCTCTTAAGCAGCCTGTAGCATCGGGTCCCTTTTATTCATTCTTTGATTTTGATTGAATTTCCCCAATCAGAATATAAAACCATATTAATTGCTTCCCCAATACACAAAAGTTTACAGCTGTTGCATTTAATGCTAAAGACCTAATGCATTAAAGGTCTGAAAGGCGGAAACATGACACCTATCATGTAATGGGTTGTCTGATGGAGACAAATTGTTTATATAAGATGAGAGACATCTACTGAGATAGGATTATCATTTTCAAATATAAGTATTCAATGCCGGAATCAGGGAATCTCCAGGGAATATTTGACCTTAACTAAAGCGCATATTATTACTTTATGTCAATTGGTTGTTTCTGACATTAAATCAGGAAGGACGTCAAACAATAGTGACTTTGATGATGTGGAAACATTGAAAGGTTAAGATGAGTTTATTTTCAATTCGATAAATTCTAAGAGTCATGGTTACTACATTTATACCAAGAAGGCACTGTATCTCTATTTTGCCATTTCACTCCTTAAATAACCAACATTTTGACAATTATGTTTTTACGATCATGATCGTAATTGTACAATCGCCTATAAATACTATTGCGGTACTCTAGTACCCCAAGGTAATGTACATCTGCATGGTCGTAAATGTACTTCTAAGATAACCTGTGTCATCTATTTCTCTCTCACTCAGTCTATCTATCTATTATCTACCTGGGGTTACTAAATAATCTATCTATCTATCTATCTATCTATCTATCTATCTAACTCTGCTAGTGTAATAGACTGATTTTTGTGTGATATAGAAAAAAACCTGCAAAACAGTATTTCCCCAATTAGCAATTGGGAACTGATTAACATTCTGCTATCTATGGTTGAGTCTGTCAATCTTTAGCAACTAGTGCTGCCTTCAGAAGGCAACAGGGGGTGGCTCTTGGCCTGTTTTCCTCATTCTCATTAGACATGAGGCAGAGGATACAGTCTAAACTGAGTCTGTTCTCTCTCATTCCCCTTTTTCAGGTATTTTATCCATGTTTTAAGGTTGAAGTGACTTAAATGATTACTAAATAGTTATGCTATGTATCTAAACAAATCTTTGAGCATGTTAATGTATGTAAGCAGAGGGTTATTCGGATAAATTATACCAGTGCTATCTGTGTTGTATGTTAGGCAACTAACTATCCAGCCATTTTATGTTTGGCAGAAAGAAATGTAATGTAGGGGTCTGTCCATATGAGTTCTTATAAATCACAGCTCGATGGTAAAATGTATATGGAAATGCATTTGAGCTAGTGTACAGCCCTCATGTGTGTTTAGTGACTTCTATAGTCAGCCATACTGGAACTATATGTCACAGTAGACTTTTTGTTTTAAAAGGAACAGGCAGAAAAGTTACTGCATCTTTACTCGTTAGCAAGAAATACTTGTATTAGCATTTTTATATGACCATTGTAAAACGGAAGGTTGTTGTGAAACAGTTTATAATGAAAACCCTTGTATGCTATGCAGATTATTTTTGTTTCAATAAATATATTCTCATTAGACATGAGGCAGAGGATACAGTCTAACTGAGTCTGTTCTCTCTCATTTCCTTTTTCAGAGGTATAACATTTTGGGGGCTCGTCCGGGAGAATGTGAAGAGGATAAGTTACCCAGACAGCAGATATCCTTAAACATCATTCAATTTTACAAACACTGTTTGACGAGAGGTCGTGAGCAGCCAGGAAAGGAGAGACTCGCATGTGATCTGAGGTTAACCAAATTGTGCCAGGAGAGCTGCGCTGTCTATTCTACAGGGAAAAGTTGAACGTCAGACTAAAGTTGTCCCAAGGCCATCGAGATGGAGTCATCGTAAATAGAGAACTTGAAAGTACAAGTGGGCGGTGCTTGTATGCATTATCCAAAAATGCTTTGCTAGAAATTTGTGACTTTTTATCTATGCTGGTCTAACATCGAAAAATGTAGTAGGTAAAAGTCGGACTTTTATAATTATGCATATCATAAGTTATACTTGAGAGAGAAGAGTATGTGAATTGAGGATCAGGCATGGCTGAGATACTCATGCTAAATGATAAAGTGGAAGAGCTGCAACATCTTGTAGGTTTAGTGTACCAGAGCAGGCAGCTTCGAGGAGGCACAGGCAGATGTGGTACAGGGACAGGTAGCTCCTCTCTCAGAAACAGAACGGTTGAAAAAAAGAGATGAAGCAACACAATTAAATTAACGTTATCACTGCAGGAACAGAAAAACCAGAACAGGGAATCTAGAAAGCCAGCGAGGGGGGGGTAGATAACCGTTTGAATGAAGGCCATGTCCCTGCTCAACAGACCTTCCGGCATCATGTCCCGTTGCAGTGGGGTAGGGATTTAAAATACAGGTCGATAGGTCAGCCAGGCCAAAAGGACAAACTGACTTTCTCTAGTTTAGCACACCAAATTGAGCATGGATCAGCAAGGGGCTTCTGAAATTGAAATTGTTGATGCAGTAATTCGGGCAATAGCACCGGATTTGCAGTTGCGCAGCTACTTAGAGGGTAAAATCAGCCTTACTTTGCCCCGTTGAGGAGAATTCTCAGATCCCATTCAAGAGAAGGGTGCAACAGAATTGTAACAAACAACTGACGTCGGAGGTACAAAGTAGTAAAGAAGACCCAACGACTTTCTTGATCCGTGCCTTTGATTTAAGACAAAAAACCCTGTTGCTTCCCAAGAGGCAGAATCTGGTCTAAGTATGACCCTGTACTGGTACAGAGTTTGTTTCTTCTCATACTGTCTTAACATGTTTGCGAATGACAACATCAGAAGTGACCTCCAACCATTCCTGCAGCAAACACAACAAGTGTGAACTGCTCCTGGAGAAGCTAACATTGCCCTGTGCAAATGAGGCAGAGAGACAGAACAAAAAGAAACTAACTACCCAACAACGACCAGCCACAGTGCACTCAGTTCAGTCGGAGACACCTACAGTTACAAAAGGTAAAAATACCCATCTGTGCCAAACTAGTAACATCAATCGGAGGTATTAAGTGAACTAAAAGAATGCGTTCTGACATAGCTTTATTAAAGAATCTGGGTGGGGAAGTTGCACAATAAGAGAATTGATTCAACAACCTATCATGCACCAACGCAGTATCAGACACCACCTGCAGCAAAGGAGTGTATACCCCCCCAACAGTCACAATATCCTCCAGAAAGTTTGGTTTCCCCAAGAACTGGGACAGAGGATCACTAACCCCGTATCAACAAAGGTTGGGACCTAAACGCAATACCCCTCTCCACCATATGCCCACTGAGAAAGTGTGTGTTGGTGTCAGCAAAGTGGAATGAGTATATGCAGCCATGTTTACCGATGTGGAAGTAGTGAGCACTTCCTTGCGGGATGCAAAGCGAGAGGTACTAGACTAACAAAGATGATCCTTTAAATGGGAGAAGGTTACTCACGGGACAGGGAGTAACTTATAAGAAAGATGTCCCAACCATATTGCTCCTACTGTGGTATCCAGGGGAAAGATCAGAAGCTCACCGGTGTACATCTTGTAAAGAAGCGACCTACTGTTCAAAAATCTGTCAAGCTGAACATTGGCCTCCAACACAGGAAACCATGCGACACATCAGACCCACCAGTACCTGTCATCGGCCCTGGAAAGGAGGATAGTCGTTCCCGTCTTGTTGCTCTGGTGGGGAAACAGGTATAGCAGAGTGCTACATACAGGGGCATAAAACACGAGCATTATGGGATACAGGGTCCCAAGTATCTATTGTCGATGAAGAGTGGAAAAAGAGATATTTGCCAAATGTGAAGTTAAGAGACTTTATGAGTTACTTGATGTTTTGAGGATTTAACGATACCGCTGCTGATGGACAGAGTATCCCCTATTTAGGATTCATTGAAGACATTTGGGTTAGCGACAGATGAAGATGACCTCACTGAACTTGTGTTCCCATATTAGTGATGAAGGGTGGGAAACTCTCAAAACCCATTTAGGCTTTAATGTCATTGAGCGAATAGTTAAATCTAACACACAGCACAATGTCAGCATCAGCAAGAGAGCAGTTTCCATGAAACACACTAAAAGCCCCTTCCCAAATCTTGACAAAGAAAAGTCACGGCTTTCATTGATCTGGTGACAGCTGAGCAACTATGTGACTATGTGGTGAAAAAACCAAGAGGAAAACATTGTGCCAAGACACACATCTGTTCAGATAGATTGTAAAGTGCAAACACAATTGTTAAATAAGGACACTAAGTTCTCTTTGAGCCAGAGATAAGTCCCCAGTGGCCTGAAGGACTGGAGTTTTGCGAGCGTTGGTAATGCCTTATATTGTCCTCGCGGTACAAAACCCAACAAACCATGACATGAGTTATTAGGAAGAACTGTAATAGGTACAGTACAGCAAGTTCAAGCTGTATTTCAGATACCATCTGGATGAAACCCAACAAAAATCTTCTAGTGTCAGTGAGTCAAGTAAATGCAGGGGGCGAGCAAGTAGCTGATACCCATGGGACCCACCAATCGATCTGAGCCACTTGAGTGAACCAAAAAAGAGGTGGTACGGAAACTACTTCGGGAAGAATGCTCTCTTTCTCCAAATCAGATGACGACATTGGGAGCATTGAGAAGCTAAAGTAAGAATCTCTTTGAGTGATATGAACCCGGTGGCCACGCACTTAATATCCACTCCAAAACCACTGTATAAAGAAATGAAAGACTATCTTCACAACCTTATTTCACAAGGATGGGTACAAAATCCTGCTCATCTTATGCTTCCCCAGTTGTCTGCGTACGAAAAAAAGATGGTAGTTTACGCTTGTGCTAGATTTCCGAGAACTAAATAAGAAGACTCATCCTGACAGACAACCGATTCCTCGGGTACAAGACATCTTGAATAGCCTTGGGGGACATTCGTGGTTTTCATTACTGGATCAAGGAAAGCCTACCATCAAGGGTTTATGGATGAAGACAGCAGGCACTTGACTGCGTTGTGACCCCATGGGGCCTATATGAATGGATGAGAATTCCTTTCGGGTTAATGAATGCACCGCAGCTTTCCAACGCTGTATGGAAGAATGTGGAAGATGTAAGGGACAACTATGTATCCCCTACTTGGATGATACCTTGGTATACAGTCGGTCATTTGAGGAACATGTGAATCATGTCAGAGAAGTCCTTCAGAGACTGAGGAAGTATGGAATAAAATTGAAACCCAAGAAGTGTGAGCTGTTTAAACATGAGGTACGCTATCTAGGAAGAATTGTTTCATCTGAAGGTAGCAAGGTTGATCCAGCTGACACTATCGCAGTAAGAGCGTTAAAGAAGAAGAGACCAAGCATGTAGGAGAACTACGTGCTATCATGGGCTTGTTAAGCTATTACAGACAATATTACCAGACTTTTCTCGTATTGCTGGACCACTTTATGGCTTGTTGAATGGGACCACAGAAGACCATGTACCACAAAAGCCCTCCGTACACGACAAGTTCCAATGAAGAGAAAAGGGTGTCATCACAGAGATGATTAACTGGATGGAAAAACATCAATGTATTTTGGAAGAATTAATAGACTATCTAGTCGAACCACCAGTCGTGGTGGTTCCCAGCCATTCATCCTCCACACAGATGCCTCCAATCAAGGTCTGGCGCAGTTCTATATCAACGACAAGAGGGTAGACTTCGTGTGATAGCCTATGGCTCCCGGACTTAACTAGCTGAGCGGAATTACCATCTTCACTCTGGAAAATTAGAATTCTGCTTTAAAGTGGGCAGTTACAGAAATTTAGAGACTAATTATATTATGCACCAAAGTTCACAGTGTACAGTGACAAAAACCCACTTACATATGTCCTATCGAGTGCCAAGCTTAATGCCACTGGATACAGATGGATGCAGAACTTGGAGTTTCCATTTCACCATCCGTTACGTCCTGGTAAAGAAAATGTGGATGCAGATTCATTGTCAGGATGCCAGTAGTAATATTGAGGGGGCGATGGAACAATGTACGGAAGAATTGTCATCTGATTGTGTGGCAGCAACAATTCAAGCTATTGAGGCTCAGACTTTAACCTACCGTGGGTTTGCCTAGCAGTTACAGAACCCAGAGCACAGGAGTGATGATTGATAGAATAGGTAAACCATTCGTGTTGATGATATTCACGAGCACAGCAGGTGACAAACACATTGGTCCAATAATGCAGTGCAAGGTGAGGAATCATAAGCCATCAGGTTATGAAATTAATACTCTCAGCAGGCAAAGCAAGTGTTACTTCGTGACTGGGAAAAACTTCACATCGATGAAAAAGGAATTCTCCACAGAAGAACATCGAACAAGACACAACTTGTATACCTGGAGTATACAAGAATACCGTATTAAAGAATTACATGATGGGATGGGTCATCAAGGTGTTGACAGAACTCTATCATTGATAGGGATAGATTCTTCTGGCCTTATGCAGAAGGAAGTGGAACACTATGTGGCGAGAACTGTCCTGTTTGAAACAGAAGACACCATGCAAACAAACACGAGCACCTCTTACAAGTATTGTCACAACACAACCATTTGAACTCGTGTCAATGATTTTCTCCATTTGGACAAATGTAAGGTGGATATGATATATCTTGATAATAATCGATCACTTTACTCGTTTTGCTCAAGTTTATGCACCACTTCAAAGCCACCAGAACAGTTTGCGGATGAATCTTCAACGATTATCCCTAAAGTATGGAATGCCAATGCGAATACATCATGATCAAGGTGGTGAATTTGAAAATCAGCTTTTTGCTCAGTTAAAAAGAACTGTGTGGTGTACTAGGGTCAAGGACAACACCGTATCACCCCAAGGGAATGGACAAGTGGAGTGTCAACAGGACGTGCTACAGATGCTAAGGACTCTTACTGAGAAACAGAAGACAAATTGGAAAGAATCTTGAATAAGCTTGTCTATGCATATAATTGCACACAATGTGAAGTAAAGGCTTTTCCCCTTTTTACCTCCTTTTTGGAAGATTCTCCAAGGTTACCTATTGATTCTATTTGGCCTGGCCTTAGAGACAGGAACATGATCATCGAGCTTACATGGAAAAATGGAAACGAAATGCAAACTGCATATGAAATAGTGCAAGAGAATATGAAAAAGTCAACTGAGAGAAGTAAAAAACATTATGATGGAAGGATAAGAAGTTCAGTATTGTGCCCTGGTGATCGGTGTCCTCGTCAGAAACTGACACCTAGAGGAGGCACTGGAAAGCTCCGTAGTCATTGGGAGGAGAATATTCATGTAGTGATTCGTCAAGTTGGAAAAGATCTCCCAGTTTATGAAATCAAGCCTGAGCAGAATAGAGGAAGATCAAGGATCATGCATCGCAATCTCTTGTTACCATGCGATAATTTACGTTGGAGTTCAATTAAAACCACCAGCTAAACGAAGGAAAAGAGAAAGAGCGGGATCACAAAGATACAAATCAGGAGGAAGAAAGTGATGAGAAGAAGTGGGTACTATTACCATCTAGTAACGCAGCCTCAAATATTCAACGATGATGTATTAGTGAGACTTCTAATGAACAAGTAGATAGTGAGCAAGAGACATCTGAACTTAACAATACCCTGCCAACGGATGAAGAAGCACACGTGACTAATACAAGTGAGTTTGAGGTACTACCAGAGACTGGAGTACAAGAAGAAAACCCCAGGGAGGATGAACAATCAGTCGAGACGCAGGTGATGTTATGTATTCAGTGTCCAGACTAGTAGAAGACATACAGAAGTCCGTAACGTACCTAGGAGAGAAGAAAAGCGAGCTCCTAAAGTCTTTACTTATGACCAACTTGGAACGACACATGCTATAATGTAGTGAACGCCAGTGGAAATGCTTTACCAGTATTCCCCCATGCCAGTTGGAGGGGGTTGAACCAATGACAATGTGGACAAATCCATTTCAGAACTACCCACCCTCCTTCCTACGGACATACTAAAAGTTAAAACTGTATAGTTATGTTGCCTAAGTAGAGATTTCTTTTAGAGACTTCAGACCCTAACGAAGAGTTCTAAAACTATGAATGAGAGAAGAGTTACTGGCTACTGGTACTTAAACTAATAGGTTACTATTAGTGCAGATAAGTTGCCAGAATCCCTGGGATGAGAAATTTTCAGATTTAAGTTTGCATAGATGTCGGGACGCCATCTAATTTGCAGGGGGAGTGTAATAGACTGATTTTTGTGTGATATAGAAAAAAACCTGCAAAACAGTATTTCCCCAATTAGCAATTGGGAACTGATTAACATTCTGCTATCTACTGGTTGAGTCTGTCAATCTTTAGCAACTAGTGCTGCCTTCAGAAGGCAACAGGGGGTGGCTCTTGGCCTGTTTTCCTCATTCTCATTAGACATGAGGCAGAGGATACAGTCTAACTGAGTCTGTTCTCTCTCATTCCCTTTTTTCAGGTATTTTATCCATGTTTTAAGGTTGAAGTGACTTAAATGATGACTAAATAGTTATGCTATGTTATCTAAACAAATCTTTGAGCATGTTAAATGTATGTAAAGCAGAGGGTTACTTCGGATAAATTATACAGTGCTATCTGTGTTGTATGTTAGGCAACTAACTATCCAGCCATTTTATGTTTGGCAGAAAGAAATGTAATGTAGGGGTCTGTCCATATGAGTTCTTATAAATCACAGCTCGATGGTAATAATGTATATGGCAAATGCATTTGAGCTAGTGTACAGCCCTCATGTGTGTTTAGTGACTATCTATAGTCAGCCATACTGGACTATATGTCACATTAGACTTTTGTTGTTAAAAGGAACAGGCAGAAAAGTTACTGCATCTTTACTCGTTCAGCAAGAAATACTTTGTATTAGCATTTTTATATGACCATTGTAAACGGAAGGTTGTTTGTGAAACAGTTTATAATGAAAACCCTTGTATGCTATGCAGATTATTTTTGTTTCAATAAATATATTCTCATTAGACATGAGAGGCAGAGGATACAGTCTAACTGAGTCTGTTCTCTCTCATTTCCCCTTTTTCAGAGGTATAACATTTTGGGGGGGGGCTCGTCCGGGATGAATGTGAGAGGATAAGTTACCCCAGACAGCAGATATCCTTAAACTCATTCAATTTTACAAACACTGTTTGACAAGAGGTCGTGAGCAGCAGGAAAGGAGAGACTCGCATGTGATCTGAGGTTAACCAAATTGTGCCAGGAGAGCTGCGCTGTCTATTCTACAGGGAAAAGTTGAACGTCAGACTAAAGTTGTCCCAAGGCCATCGAGATGGAGGTCATCGTAAATAGAGACTTGAAAGTACAAGTGGGCGGTGCCTTGTATGCATTATCCAAAAATGCTTTGCTAGAAATTTGTGACTTTTTATCTATTGCTGGTCTATCATCGAAAATGTAGTAGGTAAAAGTCGGACTTTTATAATTATGCATATCATAAGTTATCTTGAGAGAAGAAGAGTTATGTGAACTTGAGGATCAGGCATGGCTGAGATACTCATGCTAAATGATAAAGTGGAAGAGCTGCAAACAATCTTGTAGGTTTAGTGTACCAGAGCAGGCAGCTTCCGAGAGGCCAGGCAGATGTGTACAGGGACAGGTAGCTCCCTCTCAGAAACGAACGGTTGAAAAAAGAGATGAAGCACTACAATTAAATTAAACGTTTCACTGCAGGAACGAAAACCAGAACACGGGAATCTAGAAAGCCAGCGGGGGGGTAGATAACCGTTTGAATGAAGGCCATGTCCCTGCTCAACAGACCTTCCGGCATCATGTCCCGTTGCAGTGGGGTAGGGAATTTAAAATATCAGGTCGATAGGTCAGGCCAGGCCAAAAGGACAAACTGACTTCTCTCAGTTTAGCACACCAAATTGAGCATGGAATCAGCAAGGGGCTTCCTGAAATTGAAATTGTTGATCAGTAATTCGGGCAATAGCACCGGATTTGCAGTTGCGCAGCTACTTAGAGGGTAAATCAGCCTACTTTGCCACGTTGAGGAGAATTCTCAGATCCCATTACCAAGAGAAGGGTGCAACAGAATTGTACAAACAACTGACGTCGGAGGTACAAAGTAGTAAAGAGACCCACAGACTTTCTTGATCCGTGCCTTTGATTTAAAACAAAAAACCCTGTTTGCTTCCCAAGAGGCAGAATCTGGTCTAAGATATGACCCTGTACTGGTACAGAGTATGTTTTCTTCATACTGTCTTAACAGTTTGCAGAATGACAACATCAGAAGTGACCTCCAACCATTCCTGCAGCAAACACAACAAGTGATGAACTGCTCCTGGAGAAGCTCACATTGCCTGTGCAAATGAGCAGAGAGACAGAACAAAAAGAAACTAACTACCCAACAACGACCAGCCACAGTGCACTCAGTTCAGTCGGAGACACCTACAGTTTACAAAAGGTAAAAATACCCATCTGTGCCAAACTAGTAACAATATCGAGGTATTAAGTGAACTAAAAGAATGCGTTCTGACATAGCTTTATTAAAGAATCTGGGTGCGGAGTTGCACAAATCAGAGAATTGATTCCAACAACCTATCACTGCACCAACGCAGTATCGACACCACCTGCAGCAAAGAGTGTATACCCCCCCACAGTCACAATATCCTCCGAAAGTTATTGGTTTTCCACAGAACTGGACAGAGGATCACTACCCCGTATCAACAAAGGTTGGGACCTAAACGCCATACCCCTCTCCACCATATGCCCCACTGAGAAAGTGTGTTGGTGTCAGCAAAGTGGAAATGAGTATTGCAGCCATTGTTACCGATGTGGAAGTAGTTAGCACTTCCTTGCGGATGCAAAGCGAGAGGTACTAACTAAACAAAGATGATCCTTTAAATGGGAGAAGGTTACTTCCACGGGACAGGGAGTAACTTATAAGAAACGAATGTCCCAACCATATTGCTCCTACTGTGGTATCCAGGGGAAAGATCAGAAGCTCAACCGGTGTACATCTTGTAAGAAGCGACCTACTGTTCAAAAATCTGTCAAGCTGAACATGGCCTCAACACAGGAAACCATGCCGACAACATCATGACCCATTACCTGTCATCGGCCCTGGAAAGGAGGATAGTCGTTCCCGTCTGTTGCTCTGGTGGGGAAACAGGTATAGCAAGTGTACATACAGGGGCATAAAACACGAGCATTATGGGATACAGGTTCCCAAGTATCTATTGTCGATGAAGAGTGGAAAAAGAGATATTTGCCAAATGTGAAGTTAAGAGACATTTATGAGTTACTTGATGTTTCTGAGGATTTTAACGATAACCGCTGCTGATGGACAGAGTATCCCCTATTTAGGATTCATTAAGTCACATTTGGGTTAGCGACAGATGAAGATGACCTCACTGAACTTGTTGTTCCCATATTAGTGTGAAGGGTGGAAACTCTCAAACCCATTATGGCTTTAATGTCATTGAGCGAATAGTTAAATCTAACACCTACAGCACAAGTGTCAGCATCAGCAGAGAGCTTTCCATGAAACACAAAAGCCACCTTCCACAATCTTGACAAAGAAAATGTCACGGCTTTCATTGATCTGGGTGACAGCTGAGCAACTATGTGACTATGTGGTGAAAACAACCAAAGAGAAAATCATTGTGCCAAGACACACATCTGTTCAGATAGTTGTAAAGTGCAAACACAATTGTTAAATAAGGACACTACAGTTCTCTTTTGAGCCAGAGATAAGTCCCCCAGTGGCCTGAAGGACTGGAGTTTGCGAGACGTTGGTAATGCCTTATATTGTCCTCGCGGTACAAAACCCAACAAACCATGACATTGAGTTTATTAGGAAGAACTGTAATAGGATACAGTACAGCAAGTTCAAGCTGTATTTCAGATACCATCTGGATGAAACCCAACAAATCTTCTAGTGTCAGTGAGTCAAGTAAATGCAGGGGGCGGCAAGTAGCTGATACCCCATGGGACCCACCACGTCTGAGCCACTTGAGTGAACCAGAAAAAAGAGGTGGTACGGAAACTACTTTCGGGAAGAATGCTCCTCTTCTCCAAATCAGATGACGACATTGGAGCATTGAGAAGCTAAAGTTAAGAATCTCTTTGAGTGATATGAACCCCGGTGGGCACGCACTTATATATCCACTCCAAAACCACTGTATAAGAAATGAAAGACTATCTTCACACCTTATTTCACAAGGATGGGTACAAAATCCTGCTCATCTTATGCTTCCCCAGTTGTCGTGCGTACGAAAAAAGATGGGTTTACGCTTGTGCATAGATTTCCGAGAACAAATAAGAGACTCATCCGAACAGACACCGATTCCTCGGGTACAAGACATCTTGAATAGCCTTGGGGGACATTCGTGGTTTTCATTACTGATCAAGGAAAGCCTACCATCAAGGGTTTATGTGAGACAGCAGGCACTTGACTGCGTTTGTGACCCCATGGGGCCTATATGAATGGATGAGAATTCCTTTCGGGTTAATGAATGCACCGCAGCTTTCCAACGCTGTATGGAAGAATGTTTGGAAGATGTAAGGGACAACATATGTATCCCCTACTTGGATGATACCTTGGTATACAGTCGGTCATTTGAGGAACATGTGAATCATGTCAGAGAAGTCCTTCAGAGACTGAGGAAGTATGGAATAAAATTGAACCCAAGAAGTGTGAGCTGTTTAAACATGAGGTACGCTACTATGAAAGATTGTTTCATCTGAAGGTAGCAAGGTTGATCCAGCTGACACTATCGCAGTAAGAGCGTTAAAGAAGAAGAGACCAAGCACTGTAGGAGAACTACGTGCTATCATGGGCTTGTTAAGCTATTACAGACAATATTACCAGACTTTTCTCGTATTGCTGGACCACTTTATGGCTTGTTGAATGGGACCACAGAAGACCATGTACCACAAACAAGCAGCCTCCGTACACGACAAGTTCCATGAAGAGAAAGGGGTGTCATCACAGAGACTGATTAACTGGATGAAAAACATCAATGTATTTTGGAAGAATTAATAGACTATCTAGTCGAACCACCAGTCGTGGTGGTTTCCCAGCCATTCATCCTCCACACAGATGCCTCCAATCAAGGTCTCGGCGCAGTTCTATAATCAACGACAGAGGGTAGACTTCGTGTGATGCCTATGGCTCCCGGACTTTAACTACAGCTGAGCGGAATTACCATCTTCACTCTGGAAAATTAGAATTCCTTGCTTTAAAGTGGGCAGTTACAGAAAAATTTAGAGACTACTTATATTATGGCACCAACGTTCACAGTGTACAGTGACAACAACCCACTTACATATGTCCTATCGAGTGCCAAGCTTAATGCCACTGGATACAGTGGATAGCAGAACTTGCAGATTTCCATTTCACCATCCGTTACCGTCCTGGTAAAGAAAATGTGGATGCAGATTCATTGTCAGGATGCCAGTAATATTGAGGGGGCGATGGAACAATGTAGGAAGAATTGTCCATCTGATTGTGTGGCAAGCAACAATTCAAGCTATTGAGGCTCAGACTTTAACCACCGTGGGTTTGCCTAGCAGTTACAGATACCCAGAGCACAGGAGTGATTGATAGAATAGGTAAACCATTCTCGTTGATGATATTCAACGAGCACAGCAAGGTGACAAACACATTGGTCCAATAATGCAGTGCAGGTGAGGAATCATAAGCCACAGGTTATGAAATTATAACTCTCAGCAGGCAAAGCAGTTGTCTACTTCGTGACTGGGAAAAACTTCACATCGATGAAAAAGGAATTCTCCACAGAAGAACATCGAACAGACACAACTTGTATTACCTGGAGTATACAAGAATACCGTATTAAAGGAATTACATGATGGGATGGGTCATCAAGGTGTTGACAGAAACTCTATCATTGATACGGATAGATTCTTCGGCCTTATATGCAGAAGGAAGTGGAACACTATGTGCGAGAACTTGTACCTGTTTGAAACAGAAGACACCATGCAAACAAACACGAGCACCTCTTACAAGTATTGTCACAACACAACCATTTGAACTCGTGTCAATAGATTTTCTCCATTTGGACAAATGTAAAGTGGATATGAATATATCTTGATAATAATCGATCACTTTACTCGTTTTGCCTCAAGTTTATGCCACCACTTCAAAGTCCACCAGAACAGTGGCGGATCGAATCTTCAACGATTATGCCCTAAAGTATGGAATGCCAATGCGAAACATCATGATCAAGGTGGTGAATTTGAAAATCAGCTTTTTGCTCAGTTGAAAAAAGAACTGTGGTGTACTAGGGTCAAGGACAACCACCGTATCACCCCCAAGGGAATGGACAAGTGGAAAGTTCAACAGGACGTTGCTACAGATGCTAAGGACTCTTACTGGAAACAGAAGACAAATTGGAAGAATCCTTGAATAGCTTGTCTATGCTATAATTGCACACAATGTAAGTAACAGGCTTTTCCCCTTTTTACCTCCTTTTTGGAGATCTCCAAGGTTACCTATTGATCTTCTATTGGCCTGGCCTTAGAGACGGAAAACCTGATCATCGAGCTTACATGGAAAAATGGAAACAATAAATGCAAACTGCATATGAAATAGTGCAGAGAATATGAAAAAGTCAACTGAGAGAAGTAAACAACATTTATGTTGAAGATAAGAGTTCAGTATTGTGCCCTGGTGATCGTGTCCTCGTCAGAAACCTGACACCTAGGGAGGCACTGGAAAGCTCCGTAGTCATTGGGAGGAGATATTCATGTAGTGATTCGTCAAGTTGGAAAAGATCTCCCAGTTTTATGAATCAAGCCTGAGCATAATAAGGAAGATCAAGGATCATGCATCGCAATCTCTTGTTACATGCGATAATTTACCGTTGGAAGTTCAATTAAAACCACCCTACTAAACAAGGAAAAAGAGAAAGAGCGGATCACAAAGATACAAATCATGAGGAAGAAAGTGATGAAGAAGAATGTGGGTACTATTACCATCTAGTAACGCAGCCTCAAATATTCAACGATGATAGTATTAGTGAGACTTCTAATGAACAAGTAGATAGTGACAAGAGACATCTGAACTTAACAATCACCTGCCAACGATGAAGAAGCACCGTTGACTAATACAAGTGAGTTTGAGGTACTACCAGAGACTGGAGTAACAAGAAAAACCCCAGGGAGGATGAACAATCAGTCGAGACGCAGGATGAGGTTTTCTAGTATCTCAGTGTCCAGACTTAGCTGAAGAACATACAGAAGTCCGTAACGTACCTAGGAGAGAAAAGCGACTCCTAAAGTCTTTACTTATGACCAACTTGGAACGCCACATGCTATAATGTAGTGAACGCCAGTGGAAATGCTTTACCAGTATTCCCCCATGCCAGTTGGAGGGGTTGAACCAATGACAATGTGGACAAATCCATTTCAGACCTACCCACCCTCATTCCTACGGACATCATAAAGTTAAACTGTATTAGTTTGTTGCCTAAGTAGAGATTTCTTTAGAGACTTCAGCCCCTACCGAAGAGTTTCTAAAACTATGAATGAGAAGTGTTTACTGGCTACTGGTACATTAACCTTTAATAGGTTACTATTAGTGCAGATAATTTGCCAGAATCCCTGGGATTGAGAATTTTCAGATTAAGTTTGCATAGAGTCGGGACGCCATCTAATTTGGCAGGGAGAGTGTAATAGACTGATTTTGTGTGATATAGAAAAAAACCTGCAAAACAGTATTTCCCCAATTAGCAATTGGGAACTGATACATTCTGCTATCTACTGGTTAGTCTGTCAATCTTTAGCAACTAGTGCTGCCTTCAAAGGCAAACAGGGGGTGCTCTTGGCCTGTTTTCCTCATTCTCATTAGACATGAGGCAGAGGATACAGTCTAACTGAGTCTGTTCTCTCTCATTCCCCTTTTTCAGGTATTTTATCCATGTTTTAAGGTTGAAGTGACTTAAATGATGACTAAATAGTTATGCTATGTATCTAAACAAATCTTTGAGCATGTTAAATTATGTAAAGCAGAGGGTTACTTCGGATAAATTATACAGTGCTATCTGTGTTGTATGTTAGCAACTAACTATCCAGCCATTTTATGTTTTGGCAGAAAGAAATGTAATGTAGGGGTCTGTCCATATGAGTTCTATAAATCACAGCTCGATGAATAATGTATATGGCAATGCATTTGAGCTAGTGTACAGCCCTCATGTGTGTTTTAGTGACTATCTATAGTCAGCCATACTGGAACTATGTGTCACAGTAGACTTTTGTTGTTAAAAGGACAGGCAGGAAAGTTACTGCTCTTTACTCGTTCAGCAAGAAATACTTTGTATAGCATTTTTATATGACCATTGTAAAACGGAAGGTTGTTGTGAACAGTTTATAATGAAAACCCTTGTACAATGCAGATTATTTTTGTTTCAATAAATATATTCTCATTAGACATGAGGCAGAGGATACAGTCTAACTGAGTCTGTTCTCTCTCATTCCCCTTTTTCAGGGTATAACACTATCTATCTATCTATCTATCATCTATCTACTATCTATCTATCTATCTATCTATCTATCTCTCATCTATCTATCTATCTATCTATCTATCTATCTATCTATCTATCTATCTATCTATCTATCTACTATCTATCTATCTATCTCTGCTGTCTATCTATCTATCTATCTATCTACTATTATTTTACCTGGGTTACTGAATAATCTACCTATCTATCTATCTACTATCTTCTGCTGTCGTCTGTCTGTCTGTCTGTCTGTCTGTCTACATGGTGTTAATGAATTATCTATCTATCTACCTATCTATCTATCTATCTATCTATCTATCTATCTATCATCTATCATCTATCTATTATTTACCTGGGGTTACTGAATAATCTATCTATCGATCTATTTTTCTATCTATCTATCTATCTTTCTATCTATCTATCGTCTATCTATTATTTACCTGGAGTTACTGAATAATCTATCTAAAAATACATTAAAACCTTGAAAATTTCGAAAGCTCCTTCGTAACTTTGAAGCCGGGTTTATTTCAAACCATAAACCAAACCCAAGTCACAGCAAAGATTGACTTCCAGACCTGTAAGTGGCAGAGAAGACAACAGAGCAAATGTATTTATTAGCTCTGGTGGGATAGTGGTCTAATGCTTTGCTTTAGAAAGTACATAAGGTTGCAGATTTAATTCGCCTGACTTTTATTTTTTAGTATTCTGCTTCTTACTTAGCACAGGTTTTGTGAAGGACACCCTTTCAACTGGCGTTAAAATCATGCTGTGGATAAATCCCTTTCGGGATTTACCCATGGCAGCAAATACGATATTGAATCCCGTACAGGAGAATTACCCAGAGTGATAGCTACGTATTAACATTTTTGTTGAATTATTTTGAAAGGTAAAACCCTACACAGACATATATGTTAATAGAAATATTGAAATACATATAATGTAGAGTTTTACAATAAAATACTATATAATCATCTGCAGTAATTATTGGTCTGTATGAACCATAACAAAGCTTTTCATAGGATTGAAAGAGCCATTTATCACGAGAACAGAATTTTATACAATTTTACTTCCATAACTGAACATTCTTTTAAGATTTCTAGAGTAATGTACCGTCAGTTTCTAGTAAATTATCTAGATGGATGGATTTGCTTATGTGCTCATATTAGTTCTAAAAAATCCTCACTGTTATCAAAGACCTTGCCTTTATATTTATTTAGTAGCTGTGAACACGCCATTTATCTGCATTGTGTCATGTATAATATACTAATCAGAGAAGTTAGAATATTCTTCTGGGTTTGAGCATCAAAACATGATCGTTTGTATCTAGTGCTGAAAACTAAGTTTGGAAAGTACAAAAGTAAAAGTTGAGAATTCCTCAACCCATAATGTCCTAAAATTACCACCTTACATCGCAGCGAAAATACCGCTTTTGCCATATTTATAATGGCGAGCGATTTTGGCGTGCAAAGTATCACCAGGGTGATGTGCGGCTGTGATTTGAGCTCTCTTAGCAGTATCCACTAAGTACAATATCACCGCAATATCACGAGTTAAAATCAATCCATGGTGATATGGAGCAGGGGGCTGGGAGGGGCTGCTGGGAAGGGGTTGTGACAGGTGGTCGCATCCGCCGCGTCAGGGGGCAGGGCGTATGCCTCCCTGCCCTCCGTGGCAAAGGTGGCAGTCCGCCATCACCCCCTTGTGGCAAGAGCGTGGGCGTACGCCCACCCCACCCTCGCCTCCTGTGGCGGTGACTACCCACTGACAGCCCCTTCCCAGCAGCCCCTCCCAGTCCCCTGCTCCACACACTCACGGGGAAGGTAAGGTAAGGGCCTGCTGGTGGGGTGGTGGAGGGGTCTTCCAGCAGGGGCACTGAAAAGTGCCTTTTAGGGCTTAGCGGGACGGCTTAGGGGGTCCCGCAGCTCGTACCGGGACCCCTCTACCCTGGCCCTATCAGGGCCTTTGCGGCACTGACAAGTTCCCTTGCGGCCCTGAGAAGGGCCTTTTGGGGCTTTGCCCTTGCAAGGGCCCTTGTGGCACTGATAAGTACCCTTGTTGAGGGTCCCGCAGGTCGAACCGGGACCCCTGTCGGCTCTTAAAAGAGCCCTTGGGAGATGTCTTCTTTCTTCCACCCAGTGACACCAACTCTGCCAAGGCCACCGACCCCAAGAATCACCCCTGCAGCCGGCATGCGTACCTCCGGCGCCGGTGGCTTCGGCAGGTGGCTTCGACCGGCGTCTTGATCCGACACGATGTCTTTGGGCTAGCGATACCAACACCACTGGAGCCGCTGATGCCAGGCAGGATCACTGTGGCCGACAGTGAGCCCGCTGGGACAGCCAGCCCTAACTAGAGATGGACCCTAACCCAAAACTGGTTCCATTGCGGATATCACAAATCTGTCAGAACTCTGACCTTTCCTGATTTTTCTGAATCGCTGAACTGTTTTCAGAAATTCTTGCATGGTCAAAAAAAAATTCAAAACAATCTCTTAATTACTACACGGAATGGCAAAACAGGAAGCACATGAAGTGATTTTTTTTTTAGAAAGATTTTAAACATTGATACGTGTTCCCCAAACCATTTCCCAGGTCCCTGAGCTATTTACTGAAAGTTACCATTGCTATTTAAACCTTCATTTTAGGCGGAACTTTCCAATTTTCTGACTGCCATTGACTTCGATGGGTCCACTTGCGGCTTTTCAAATTTCCTGATTTGTTCGAAAATCCGTGAATCTGTAAGCTGAATAGATTTCAGTGTGTTCAGCCATCTGTACCCCTAACTGCTATTTATAGGATGCATTTCTAAGCAGATATTTAATGAGAATTGTTTCCCCCATTCTCTCCCTTTCTGGCAGTGTTTGCCACCTCTTCCTCCTGCTTAATGAAGTTTTGGAAACTTGAGCATGTGCAGAGGAAGCAGCAGGGGAAATAGCAGACAATCATTGGCTGTGATGTAACAGTCAAAGCCTTAATTGATTGACTGCATAGAGGGAGGAGCCAGCTTCATTAGCCAGAAGGGGGAAAATAATTATCCCTAAATATCTGATTAGTAATACATCTAATAATGTGCTTAAATAATTTCTATACTCTATTAACTGTTTAATAATGGAAAGTACCTGGGGCAGGGAGGTCGGATTGATTATTCCTACCTCACAATATCGTTTCATTGAGGAGCTACAGTAGTTTTCATTTGCCAGGTTAGTCCTGGACTAGTCCTGTATTAAAGATAGTGCTGAAGCCAATAGGAAGACTGGCAGAATCAGTTTTTTTGGGCTGGTGCTCCTCACAGAAACAAATTTGGGAGGTAGGAATTACCAGTCCTGTATCCCTGTCCCAAGTACTTTTCAGTTTAACTGTTTTTTAAATAAACTTTATAAACACGATAGTTATCCTTTAATAGATGGTATGGAATAGAGGGCAGGTATCTGGCAAATAACCAGTTTTGATTTAAGAGTGGACATGCGCTTTATCTCAAATTCTTAAAGAAAAAGTAAACTCTGGTTAATCCTTGAATAAGGAGCATGCAGTGTATTGGCTACTCTGACATGAGTGGTTTACATGAATATTTGACTCCACGTCTCATACGCGAATAGTGGGAACTCGCCATATATATTTAATGCTATGAAAGTGGCAGTTAGGGCTGTGTCATCATTAACATCGAAAACCAGGAATGGGTCAGAACTTCCAGTTCCTCTATTGAAAAAAATACATACAGAATTTCAAAACAGAAACTTGGACTGTCTAAACTTGTTAAAAAGTTATAGTTGTGGCACAGAACTTCTGCTAATAATCAATAATATGGAAATATGATTTCCTTACAATTGGAATTTAGGAACTATGATGAAATGCTAATATCCCAGTTTTCAGCCTCACTTTTTTATATGTATTTATTGTTATTTGCACTTTATTAGGATATATATAAGTACAGATGGATCCAAAACTGAGGAGCTTGAACTATCCGAGCTAGTTTGTTTTTCCGGACTCGCGGCTGTATTTTCAATAATTATTGTAAACTCGATAATTATCGAATTTATGAGCCGTTCGCTAACCCTAGAATGTACCAGTCGCTAACCCTCGAAAGTATTGTTCATTTTTGGTAACCCTTGAATGTACCGTTCACTAACCCTTAAATGTAGCCTTTGATTTTCAGTAACCCTCGAAAGTATAATTCGTTTTCGGTAACCCTCCAATGTATCGTTTGCTAACCCTCGAAAATATTGTTCGGTAACCCTCGAAATTGCCCGTAACCCTCGAATGTAGCTTACGCAAAACCAGACAATTGCCTGCTCATGATTTAGAAGTGTTTTAAAAAGTTTTGATAGTGACATGTTCCCCAGACCATTTCCCAGGTGCCACAGCCATTTACAGTAAGTTACCATTGTTAGTTTAGCTGTAAATCACCCAGACTCCCCCATTGACTTTAATGGGTCCGAATTCGAACTTTCAAACGTTTACTGAAGTTCGAAAGTTCGAAAATGGACTGAACTTTATATAGTTCGGCCATATCTAATAATAAGAGCATGAAAAGGTTTCCAACATTTAGCCTCGTTATTGATATTTATGTACCATCCTTTGGTGGTCCCTGTTCTGTGTTTATGACGCTGATGCAGGACGGAGGTTTAAGGATGTCCATGTCTCCAAACTAAATTCATTAGTATCCAAAGACTGGCAGAATCAGTTTTTTTGGGCTGGTGCTCCTCACAGAAACAAATTTGGGAGGTAGGAATTACCAGTCCTGTATCCCTGTCCCAAGTACTTTTCAGTTTAACTGTTTTTTAAATAAACTTTATAAACACGATAGTTATCCTTTAATAGATGGTATGGAATAGAGGGCAGGTATCTGGCAAATAACCAGTTTTGATTTAAGAGTGGACATGCGCTTTATCTCAAATTCTTAAAGAAAAAGTAAACTCTGGTTAATCCTTGAATAAGGAGCATGCAGTGTATTGGCTACTCTGACATGAGTGGTTTACATGAATATTTGACTCCACGTCTCATACGCGAATAGTGGGAACTCGCCATATATATTTAATGCTATGAAAGTGGCAGTTAGGGCTGTGTCATCATTAACATCGAAAACCAGGAATGGGTCAGAACTTCCGGTTCCTCTATTGAAAAAAATACATACAGAATTTCAACACAGAAACTTGGACTGTCTAAACTTGTTAAAAAGTTATAGTTGTGGCACAGAACTTCTGCTAATAATCAATAATATGGAAATATGATTTCCTTACAATTGGAATTTAGGAACTATGATGAAATGCTAATATCCCAGTTTTCAGCCTCACTTTTTTATATGTATTTATTGTTATTTGCACTTTATTAGGATATATATAAGTACAGATGGATCCAAAACTGAGGAGCTTGAACTATCCGAGCTAGTTTGTTTTTCCGGACTTGCGGCTGTATTTTCAATAATTATTGTAAACTCGATAATTATCGAATTTATGAGCCGTTCGCTAACCCTAGAATGTACCAGTCGCTAACCCTCGAAAGTATTGTTCATTTTTGGTAACCCTCGAATGTACCGTTCACTAACCCTTAAATGTAGCCTTTGATTTTCAGTAACCCTCGAAAGTATAATTCGTTTTCGGTAACCCTCCAATGTATCGTTTGCTAACCCTCGAAAATATTGTTCGGTAACCCTCGAAATTGCCCGTAACCCTCGAATGTAGCTTACGCAAAACCAGACAATTGCCTGCTCATGATTTAGAAGTGTTTTAAAAAGTTTTGATAGTGACATGTTCCCCAGACCATTTCCCAGGTGCCACAGCCATTTACAGTAAGTTACCATTGTTAGTATAGCTGTAAATCACCCAGACTCCCCCATTGACTTTAATGGGTCCGAATTCGAACTTTCAAACGTTTACTGAAGTTCGAAAGTTCGAAAATGGACTGAACTTTATATAGTTCGGCCATATCTAATAATAAGAGCATGAAAAGGTTTCCAACATTTAGCCTCGTTATTGATATTTATGTACCATCCTTTGGTGGTCCCTGTTCTGTGTTTATGACGCTGATGCAGGACGGAGGTTTAAGGATGTCCATGTCTCCAAACTAAATTCATTAGTATCCAAGATATAAAGCCTGAAATTCACCGATAATGCAGAAATGCTTCCACAGATTCCTTAGCTAGGTAATAGCACACTTCTCCAATGTGTCCCACAGGTCTGAAGAGGAGGAGAAGAAGGAGAAGTAGAAGGAGAAGTTTAATCACTCATAACAGCTCCAAAAAAGTTTTAGGTGCAGTTTGTGCTATGCTGAGCATTTATTTTGCTAATTTGTGTTTATTGCTCTGGAACCTTGAGGAGTTTGTGATTGGACTGCACCTGTTACTTCTAAAAGACCAAAACTTTGTTAACTTAGTATTTGGGTTTACCAAATGGTATTAACATTGGCTCTCCTGATCAAGTTAAACACCTTCTTCATTGCAGATCGATCTGCAGAGAGCAGCCTGCCAGCAGGTGCAGACACTGACATGCACGCTCCTTCGCGCATGTGCAAACACCGCTGCTCTTCCGACAGCCAATGGTAAGGATTACGTTCCCATGGCTGCAACTACAGCTAATTCGCTTGTTCGGCTTACATGGAAGAGAGACAGAAGCTAAAATTTTAGAAGGGCTGCTGTGAGTGACAAGCTGATTTGGGAGGGGGTTTGGGAGAGAGACTAGCTAGAATCAGTGACATAACTAGGAATCACTGGGCCCCTTAGCAAAACTATGATGGGGCCCCCTATCCAGGCTTCATCCACAGTGGTTTTCTGGGAGGGGGCTATATCTGCCATAGGAAAAATAGGAAGATGGGGCCAACTTGGCTCCTGGGCCCCCCTGTGGTTGCTCCCCCTGCTCCCCTGTAGTTACGCCCCTGAGCTGAATTTTAGAGGGTGTGCTGGGAGTGCCACAAGCTTATTTAGGAGGGGGTGCTGGGAGAGATAAAAAAGGTAGTTGATTACCCCCACACCTGTCTCACTCCCACTCCCCTCCCAAATCAGCTTGTTGCACTCCCAGCATCCTCTCTGAAAAGTACCCTCTGCCACAACTTCTTAAATTAGTCTGGCAATAGGGTCATACCTTTCCTCCCCGGTCTCTTCTTGCACAATCAGCTGTAACCACTGTGCAGAGACAGGGAGGAAAGGCTTTGTTTACAGCAGGCATCACTGGGGTCACTGGGCGTTCCTGCTAGCATGATGATTCACATTGAGTGACAGCACTCCTAGCACAGGATGAGACACGCCTCAGGAACCAGCACAACTTCCTCAGGCTGCTGCAAAGAAATAAAGGAGAATTTTGAAAAGGAAAAAAAAAGGTAGGAGGATGGTTGGGGGAAGATGTACTTTCAGGGAAAAAAAAAATATTAGTGGTGATAACCTTTAAGCAAATCTTTAAATAGCTTTGCTTTACTTAAAACTTTCCCTTCTGCTTGACAGTGTATGCTAACTCCCCATTGTTATTTCAGTCACTATTCTGGAAAGCTAAACTGAGCAGTGGTGTCTTAAAAATGCAGTAACCTGGTGAATTTTTCATGGCTGAATTTCAGGTGAATTTCATTTCTGGTTAACTTTTTCCCTAAAATATATTTCTGCAAAATGTCAAAAATAATTATGTCCCCAAATGGCCTAAAAACAAACAATTACTCCTCTGTGTCACAAAGCTGGAACAGGGGAATTCACATTCTAATAAGCAATGCATATAGAACAGGGATGTCCGACCTCCAGATTTTTGCATTTTGCAACCAAGGAATTCTGGGAGTGAATGTTTTGAGGTTGAGAGCCTCGAATATGCAATAACAGAAAAATACTGTAATTGAACCTGTGTTAATTTTATTTTGTTCTTATTCAACAAATTTGCAAATAGATTATTGTATCCAGTGGTGTAACTACGGCCCCCGCCATCCCCTTGACCGTGGGGGTCCCGGACGGTAGTAGGGCCCGCCACAAGCCCAAGCTGTGTTCTGCGACCAGCCGTTTTAAACAGCTGATCGGGTGTATGAATGAAACGTATGCGCGACCAGCTGTTTAAAAGACCGGACCCGAACTTCCAGTTCAGTTCGGGTCCAGTTTTAAACAGCTGATTGAGTGTATGTTTCATTCATACGCGCGATTAGCTGTTTAATACGGCTGATTGCGGAAGACAGCTTGGAGGGAGGAGGGGGTCAAGGGCCCGGCCTCAAATCTCACGGGGGGGCTGCAGGTATGCCCCTGATTGTATCACTAAATACCTGCAAATAATGCATAAAAAATGCACACTGATTAATTGTACCCAAATAAAGATGTTACTTGTTAAAAAAAACAACTGTGATAATAAAAATTAGGAAGAGGTGTTAACGATGCCCCAAGTTATAAACTCATACAAACTGCTTATACTGTATTTAGACTTTTTAATTACTTATTGAGCTTCTTTCCCATTGATTAAAGTCTTTGATTGTTCATAAAGCAATGTGCAATGCTGGCACCCTGAAAGGTTTGCATTCAACAAGCCGAAAATCAGGTATCAAGCAACACATCCCGAATATGCTGATTTGCTCTCTGTGTCGTGGTTGGCCATACATAACGAATGCACGTTTCATAAAACAAAGAAAGATGTTTTATTGATCAAAAGGAGAGAGGATGAAAGTTTCATCTTGTCCAGCGCAGGAAGAAAATTCTGTACTGAAGAATGCCCTGGAATGAAATATAATAAAGCTTATAAAAAAGTTAAATACAAGATCTAGTAAAAAGGCTGGCCATGAATGGTTAAAAAAAAGAATCCCTTGAACAGTTTCAGGCAAATGATTGATGATTCCCTGATCAATCACTCCAGAATGACAGATCATCTGTACTATAGACCCATGTACAGCTAGACTTAAGGTGGCCATACATTAGGTTGACTTTACTTAGCCGACCGAGCGATCCCACAACATTAGACCGATCCCGCCAGAACTGCCTTTCCTGTTTTTCTTTGCGACCGATGTGCGATTGTAAATTCCATTCATTTTGCGATTTTATGTTGCAAAATTGGGCCCATTGGTTATTGATCACATTTCAGTATAAATTAAATCATAATTCAAATGAAGCATACTTTTTACTTGTGCAATATAAAGTAGGTGTCTGACAGTCCCCAAATGCTGCCACAGTCCTAGTTAAAACAAGTAAAATGACCCTATATTCAGGGGTGTCCTCAGAAAATGCTCCAGACTATTATTATTATTGTGGATTTATATTGCGCCACCCATTGTTACTTATCCCATTAATAGCATTCAATATACAACTACACAGCTCAGACATGAGACCAAAAAAAAAGAAACTTTTAAAATATATTTATCGAAATTAATTCTGTGGCCAAAATCCAGAATGCTGCAATATAATCTGTAAAGTGATATGGTAAGTGTATCACCCGAGAGGAACATATAATAATGTCTTTAGAACAACTCTACTCCTACTCAGCATAATGTAACATGACAAGCTGGGAAAATATTACAGAGTTTTGTGATTCAATTTGCCATCCTCATCATTGAACCTAGACAAGGTCCTGAATAAAAAAGGGAGGCCTGCCTAGATTGTCACCTGGTCTTCCAACATCCAGGGACCCTAAAGTCTATAAGAAGTTGTACAATCCTGATTTATTTGAACAGAATGGCAGAAATATGTCTGTGAAATGGCAAATAATGGTGCAAATATTAAAAAAAGGCTTCTCCAGATTCTGGTGCAAAAATGTTTATATTTTATTTAGACTTTGTGGCAGAAAAGTCTGGACTAAGGACCTTCAGCAACAGTTGCTATTTGAATGAACTATTGTTTGATGTCTTTCAAGACAGAACACTGAACCTTGGTTCCTAGAGAGGTTAATCTTTTTTTACAGATGTTAAATTTACATAAATCGCGTTTTTTTCATTAAGGGGACACTATAGTGTAAAAATGAGAAATAGGAAGCAGATCAAAAAAAAAAAAGGGGGACAGTGGTGGTTGTGAAGAATTTTAGTTTCCAGCAATGGGCAATTTAAAATAAAAATTATAGCTGCCCCTTTAGAACTAAAGCTGTAGTGTGGAATCGGTTTTCTGAACTTTCATAAATTAAGATTTTCTGTGACTATATAAAAGTTTGAGGCCACAGGTGGAATTCTATTATGCAGGTCATGGAACTTTGAGGTTAGAAACTGGCCAACGTATGAGCAGACATGGATCATGTAAGTGTGGTTCTGTGCATCTCCTGTATGTTTGACACTGGAGATTGTAGGAAATATAATATAATGATGACTGGAAACAATAATATCCACGTCCATATCTAGACATTGACATTGGATCTGAGACAAATCTATAAAAAATAATTAAAGTAAAATGACATCTCATGGGTTACCTGCCAATTACAAGTAAAGGGCATCATGTCTCAGCCAGTGGCTATGCATACTGCCCCCCTGAGGGGACAGCTGATAACACATGCTTTAAAAACTGCAGCTATATCTCCCTGTTCTGTTTCCAATTAGTGTGGTTTTTCCCTTTCATCCCTTTGCTTTCACTTCATCCAATTACTGCTTTCTTCTGTCTGCCTCCTTACCTTCCTCTGCTCTCAAGACACAGAACAGAATAGTAAAGCAGCAGCCAGACAGCGAAGAGGAACCAAGGATTAACCCATTGGATCTCATGTGTAATGGGAAAGAACCAAAAGGCGATGATGAAATGTTTTGTAATGTGGTTATACTAAAGGGGATATAAATGTAGAAATAAGAATGAATTGTTTTACTTTTCAGAAAGAGATTTCATCTATGTTCATTTCTAGTAAATTCTGTTCTAAATGTACTGGGGTTTTAACATGAATCTGATTTTAAGTCGTTATTACTGATTTCCACCATCGTCATTGGAAGCCACGAAACTACCAAAAACTCTAACTCTGAAACGTTCTTAAAGGATAACTGTATTGCCTCAATGCATTTTTTTAAAAAACGGCTTTAAAAAGAGTAAAGATATGCAGCCCTCCCTTTACATTTTTCCCATGATTTCGAGCCTCACTCTGCCTTCAATTAGCTTTCAATAAGCCCTGCTATAAAGGGGGCGTAACAATTCTGCCTGCCTCTAACTGTCATTCAGAGCTAGCATGCAAGAAAACACTCCTGCACCCACCCTTGATTAGCTTGATTATGTAGGCTGTATTCTAGCAACAGGACAGTTCAAATTTGTTTGACTGGCAGGGAAGGAGGAGAGAGGTTGTACCAGACATTCCCACCAGCCAATGACAAGTGATATGTTAACGATGGCCCTGGGCCATCTAGGAGGTGGGATGTTAGCACTCATCTTTGTTGTGTGATATCTAAGGGAGTGCAGCATGGTTGTAACTGAGAGTAAGTGATTTCAGCTGATGGAAGTGTGGAGGACATGTAATGGGGGAGATGTTGTTTTTTTGGATATTGTTGTTCTTTAACACTGAATATCAGTTTTAAATGTTCAAAATTCCATTCATGTGGCCTTTAGGAAAATGACCACACTCCTGCCTTTCAAATGGCTTCATGATGGTGATTCTAGACGCAGTCCATCCAAAGTTACAGCAGTATAAAGCGTTGTTTTTCTTTCTAGCACTGTGAGCTGTGACATCACCAGCACCAATGATCTGCACCCAAGTCTCCAGTTGGAGCATGCCCACTGCTCCGACAGAGTATCAACATGAATGAATTGTTTTACTTGAGAAAGCGATTTTATCTATGTTAATTCCCTTCTAAATTTACTGGGGTTTTAACCTGAATCTGATTTGAAGTTGTTATTTCTGGTTTCTGCCGTGGACGCAGATGCCCCAGAACTACCAAAAAGTCGACCTTTGAAATGTTCTCAACACTGAATATCGGTTTCACATGTCCGAATTCCACATTAATATGGATACCACAGGTTCGATACAGACACATCAATGTTTAACATTGTGTTTATTGTATAAAGCTGCTAATTAGAGATGGTCGAACTATTGAAAGTTCGGTCCGTTTTCGAACTTTCGAACTATTGTACAGTTCGAAAGTTCGAAAACGGACCCATTAAAGTCTATGGGAGGCAAATAGTTCGAAAAGTTCGAGTCAAATACAACTAAAATATTAATGGTAACTTAATGTAAATGGCTGTGGGACCTGGGAAATGGTCTGGGGAACATGTTCCAATATCCAGGACTTTCGTAAAATCGATTTTACTCTCACGCGCGCTACTTTCGAGCTTTCGCGTTCGAACATTCGAGGTAACATGGACATTTTACTTGCAGATTCGATGCTCGCGTATAGGCTTTAATGGAGACTTTACTCGCAGATTCGATGTTCGCGCCTAGATACCATGTACATTTTACTCGCGGATTCGCGGATTCGAACGTTCGAACATTCGATAAATCATCGAAAGTCCGGGAAATATCGAAAGTCCGCGTCCGAGATAGTTCGAGAAGTCCGGGTCCGTTCGAACTCGAACAGTTCGGCTCGAACTCGGGTTCGAGTTCGAGTTCTATGCCATCCCTACTGCTAATATCAATCAGTATTTTACAATCGCAACATTATATAATATATATGGCCGCACTGAATCCTTTGCTAAACTCATACTGAGTTTATTTTTGGCTTCTTCTGGATCAACTGTTAAAAGGGAACTATGGGCCATATTTATCCATATTTAGCGATACCGCGCCTTTAACGACCTTTAAAACTGTAATTAATTTACGATCGCTATCATAAATCTACGATAGTGATCATTAATGTCCGATAACAATCGGAAATCTACGACTGCGATCGTAGATTTATGATCCCCCATAGTATTTTATGTATTTTAAATAGTATTTTACAGTATCCCCCATAGTATTTTAAAATATCTCCCAGTATTTTACTACCGCATGGTATTTTATGACTGAATGTTCGTAAATTAACAAACGTTAAGGGTAAATATCCGAACGTGCTCGTACATTTACGAGCGCTGTCATGCATTACTGATAACTCGTGCTATCGCTAAAGCAGTGATACCGCGAGTGTATAAATGTGGCCCTATGGTCTCAAAACAATTAAGTAGGTTCTTTCAAAGTTACAACAGTATATTTTTTTTTTTCTTGCAAGTACCAGGGCCGTTTTTAGGCATAGGTCACATTGGCAAAGAACTAGGGCGCTCAGTGTTGAACTTGGGTTCCTATTCTTCTCCCTAGCATCTCCCTGTCAGCTTCTACTTGCTGTGTTACATCTGCTCTCCTTGTTCTGCTGCTGTAATTTGTAACATTGTTGTGAGTGGAGACCCTGAACTCAGCTCCCTCTACTTGGATACAATGTTAAAAATGAACTGAAGGTGAAGGAAGGAGGGGGGAGGATGAGTTCAGCTAATAGTACTGAGGAGAACAGTTCTAAAATGCCAGGTAAAAGCTTCTGCAGACTTTATAACAGTGACCCCTGTGACTGGCAGCCATGAGATCCCTGTCCCTGCCTCTTTCTTCCATCCATCCAACTCTCCAATTAGTAGAGATGGCCAGTTCGCGGATCCGAACACGGATCTGTGGCAGATCTCGTGGATTTTCCGGTAAAAATGATACAGGTACTTACTATAAATGTCCCTGGGAATTTCAGAAAGAATCTGATTGGTATACTAATCAATCACATTTTTTTCCCATCAGAATTTGTTACAATCAGAATATAATCTGATTGTAACTAATTCTGATTGGTTACAATCAGATTCTTCCAGAAAGCATACAAATCTTTCTGAAAGAATCTGATTGTAACCAATTTTGATTAGATACAATCAGTTCTTTCCGAAATAATCTGATTGGCATACTAACTAGAGATGGACTGGATTGTGGATCCAAACCCGGTTCCACAACGGATCTCCAAGATCTGTGAATCCACGGAACTCGCAGATTTTCCGGAATTCCGCTGTCCGGGTTTTCCAAACCCATGTTTGAAAATTTTCAAAGATTTCCATGTTTCAAATTCACCAATGGCAGCTATTTTTACCCGTTCCAACCCCCTGGGTATAAAAGCAGCTAGAGAGGCGTCACTTTGTTAAAGTGAGTTTAGGGGAGACCTGACAGTGTAGGAGTTTTTTTCTTCTGCTTTTTGAGCTTTCTCTGTGTGTGAATTTCAGTGTGGTGGATTAGCATTTGTTGTTAAACACTCCTGTATTCACACAATTTGGGATCCAAAAGTCCTTTTGAGGACTAAACTAAGTTTTTTTTGACAAATTTAGTGTTAGGCCTTTTAAAGGTCTAAGGGGCCTATTTAAAACCACACGGTATTGCAATTTAGCGATACAGTGCGTTATCGATTATGTATGATCGGACGTGCATTTACGCTAATGTTGGTTATTAACGAATCAATTCTGGAGGACCAAGACAGTGGTATGGTGCTGTAACGTCGCACCAACTAGTGCTAGGTAGTGCCTCCATTATAGTGCACTTTTGGAGCTGTATGTGCCAGGTGCCCATTGGAATGATTCAAATCCAGAGCAGGATTGTTAAGGGGGGGGATTTCTGATTAAGCACAGTAGGAAGTTCATGACTAGAGATGGGATCTGGGTCTGATACGAACCCGGATCCGATACAAAACTCCTCGGTTCCGAACTCTGATCCGTTGGGATTTCGGGACTTCAGAACAATTTTTTGATAATTTTCAAATGTACTGGAGCTTTTTTTGAAAATAGCATCAAACGTTCGAAAATCCTCAAAAATATGAAAAACTCGAAATGGGTTCCGATTTCCAAAATTTTTCGAAACGTTCGATGCTCTTTTTGAAAATTATCGAAAATAGCTCCGTACATTCAAAAATTATCGAAAATTCGTTCCGGTTTTGGATTTTCGGGAATCCGAAAACGGAACAAAACTAGTGAGTTTCAGCCATCTCTATTCATGAGTAGAGATGGACTAGACCCAAATTTGAACCCGAGCTTTAACGCTTTGAATGGACCCGAACTATTCCAAATTGTGAAAAGTTAAAATTAATGTTCCTCGTCTTTGGCGCTCCATAATCTTTACAGAAAATAGACTAAGGGGAGCTTCACCTCCCTCCGCCATTAGCGGAGCTCCACATCAGCGGCCTTTCAGCATGGTGCCGCAGTCCTTGAAAACATATACACTGCAAACAGCAGGCTTCAAGCTGGAGGGTTTTAAAACTTCACCTTTATTTCTAAGCTATTTTGATTGGATACATTAAAACTATTTCAGAAAGAATCTGATTGGTATACTAACCAATATGATTCTTTTTCAATCAGAATTGATTACAATCAGATTGGTCTGTTCCCCAGAGCCATTTACAGTTAAGTTACTGTATAATTTTTACTAAATTTGCTAAAATTCCTTGAAAAATTGAATTTTCGAAAAATTTCCAACGTGGCTCGAAAATAGAATGAGGAAGCTCAAAAAACATTGCGATTGTGAGGACATTTTTTTTTAACGTTCTGGATATATGTAAGTGTTCCCCAGACCATTTCCCAGGTCCCAGAGCCATTTACAGTAAGTTACC
>CM033470.1:320036643-320161643 GCA_019447015.1 Hymenochirus boettgeri | reverse complement strand
AAGAGCCAATTCCTGGGTCAGGACTCAGCGTGTACCTGCATCTTAAGGAATAAGGGACATACTTTGAAGATTGTAATGTTAACATATTGGCAAAGGAACGTGACTGGTTTCAAGAGAGATGTTTAAGGAGGCATTATGTGAAAATAAAGAACCAAGCCTAAATAGAGGTGGGGGGGGGGGAGTCGACACAACTGTCTGACTTACAACTGTCAAACTTACTACAGAGCTGAGATCCCTATTTCAAAAGGAATGGTCAAATGGCAGCTTAAACCACACCCCTGGGTCTGCTCCATGTGAAAGGAAGTGTAACCAAAAATTTCTGTCTGCTACAATAGATGTGATGTGTATGTAATGGACACATACCACCAAGGCTCCTTATTACATCTCCAGCCTGCAGGTGGCAGATCAGTGAGTAATTAAAAGGACAAGATACCCATGCTCTGATGGCTAGGAGGAACAGAAAGTGAAAGTGGATTGTGGGTGTGCTTTGAGAGATGTTGACTGCAACACAGATCTTGTTTTAAGACCCTGTGTATAAGATCTGTTACCACCTGTTGGAGGACAGATTATTGGACAGACAATTACCCTATTGGATACAAACTCTGGTCAACAGATAAGTGCACACCAACTTACAAGTTCAACCAAACTATACAGGTCTGGTCAATATTCAACGTGGTCACCATAGACAGGGAAAACCCCTGATTACTGCTATTGTTATGTGGGGGGACATGTTTAGTGCACTGTCTGCTTTGTGCCAGACCACAGAGTAACACACTGTGTTGCCCTGCTACCCCATAATCCTTCCATAAAGCAGTGATCTGGGTACAAATTGGTGGCAGCGGTGCTGTAATTACCTTTTATTTATCCTGTTTTTCTGTATGTTTGTTCTCTGTATTAAGTATGAAGGCTGCTACATGATAGTTGATTTAAATCTCCTTCCTTGTACCTGCAGATGAAATTCCCTATAGACTCAGTAGCTCTACCAGCCCAATGCCAAACCTATTTTTAAACCTGATCCATGTGATGGGGTGGTAAATAGGGAGTGGAATGATGTCTAGAACAATTTTAATGGCAGCCACTATTAATGGTTGGGATAAAGGTGCTCGACTGGCAAGTCCTAAGCCTTTATCTTAGTGGTAAGCCAGGCAGGTATACCAGGATTTCTGTAATACTGAAATAAAAAGCAGTTATCAGTTAGTAAAAATTGGCTGCTGAAGCAATTTTTTTCAATTAGATTCTGTACAAAAAGAGTATATAAAGGATAAATCCATTTCTTTAGGTAAAATGGAATGAGAAATGTTTGGTTATACGTTAGATTATTAGGGCAATGCTACTATAAAACATGATGCTGTGAGGTACCTTCTGGGTTATAATATATGAGGTACCATCACCACTTGCCATGGTGAAATACTAATAGTATTAACCTATCATGGTTTAGTTTCAACCCACACAGGGTGTGGCAGGATTGCCGGGGTCTACTCTCAGGACCTGCAGGATTTTCTATTTTGGTTCCTCTGGAAGTGGTGACTGTCTGAGTAACAGTTTTAAAATATACCTATGTAAAGATTCTATATCCATTAATAATCACACATAGCAAAATACCTACACACCACATTCATTTGCATGTGCACCAACGGGCACACTTTTGCTAGTATATATATATAAATAGAGAAATAGAGAGAGAAGAGAGAGAGAGAGAGAGAGAGAGAGAGAGAGGAGAGAGAGAGAGAGAGCGGAGAGAGAGGAGAGAGAGAAGGAGGAGACGAGAGAGGAGATGAGAGAGAGAGAGAGAGGAGAGGAGAAGCGGAGAGGAGGAGGAGGAGAGAGAAGAGAGAGGAGAGAGAGAGAGAACGAGAGAGAGAGTGGAGGAGGAATGCAGATTGGTGCAAATTTCCCTTCCCCAAAAGAATAACGTACATAAATATCAACTCGCACTGAAATCAGCTTTGTGTCTTGACACATCACTGAATAGAAAAGCTACAACTTTGCACATCTGTATTTGACAGCTAAATGAATGGTTTTCAGCCTATAATTTATTCAAACAGAAATTTGAATTAATAGTTTATAAAAACAGTGGGCTAAATATATAAAGGCATCCTTCTTATTCAGGACTCAAAACTGGCTTTTTAATGGGAATTTATGAATTAAATATTTGCTGTAGTAACAAGTCCTGGTTTCTTACATAAACCTGGTTTTGATTTGGAACTAGCAGTTTTGAAAAATCCGGGACCCGACGGGGAATTTTTGAAACTCAGAACCTATAGAACCTGTAAAGAGAGGATAAACGAAAATGCCATGGTGAATCTATGGCGGTTTCTGCGGGAACCTATTGAAGTTTCAAAATCTGATTAATCCGAAGTTTTCAATAGCATTTTAGAATTTTCGATTAGTATTTAAAATTTTCAATTTTGAAAAAAAATCCATTGAATCCACAGATTTTTGAAACAAGTAGTTCCAATCAAAATCAGATTGTTTCTAAAAACTGGGGTCGAATTTTGAAAATGAAAAATCACTAATTAGAATTCAAAAATTGTGTATGAAAATTCCAATGAATTTTTGAAAGATTCCAATCGTAAATTAAAAAATATTACAATTTGAATGGGTTTGAAACATACTCCAATAGTTCTGTGGATCGGCGGCTTCTCTACTGCATTAAAGAAGGAAATGTTTTCGGTTTATATTGTAAATACTTCAAATTGTGGATGTTAGTTCTGCAAAGAAAGCCCCAAATGCCATTTTGTTTTATAAAGACATAAATAATATAAATATATATATATATATATATATATTTATTTATTTGTTAAGGCGTGTGCCACATCCATAATTACTGTTATCCAGCACTTCAATTGGACACATGCTGTTTGAATCCTAATAATTTTAATTGGGGCGATAGATATTATCACAGTTAGTAAGGAAGTATGGAGTTTTATATTTGATTGTATCTTGATAGTAAATTAATGAAGCAATGTTCTACTTAATCTAAAAGAGAGCATATCCAATTAACAGATGTAATAATCAGTAGAATGAAACAATTCCATTGAAATCGTCTCCTATTAAAATTGAGCCAAACTATATGTCCACTTTTTCCCTTTTTTATAATAAATTGCTGGATAAAATATATTACTTTCAAATATTACATTTTTTCAGCATTTGATCAATAATATTGGGTAGAATTATCTAAAGGGGCCCATCATACGATATCACAATATTGCAATTGTATGGGTCACCCAATTTTCAGGCTTATTGGGATATAGGAAAAATTTATTTGCCACAATCAGTGAATGGCTTGCTTTAGAGCCACAAAGCGCAACAGTCCCACGGTGCGCATAGCTAAGCAGCACATACACAGCCAATATCAATTATACAATTGCAGCCATAATATATAGTATTGAGCAGATTAAAACTTCTAATGTCTCAATAATAAATCTAGTCGTCTGAAAATCACAAAACTGTCCATTCAGGATGCGATGATTGTACGATATCATACAAGCAGGATTTTTGCATGTTGCCCACCATATATTTTAAAATGGCAATATTCCACTATGGAATATAAAAGACATTTTATTATTCAGAATCAATTCAGTGTAATTCATTGTATGGGTAAGTAATAAACTATAGGGATACTTTTATGGAGCAGTAACTAAACACCTGGGGCCATGGTATCACCAAATTTTGCGAAATACCGCAGTTTATTGTAAAAGCACAGTCATGGGTTTAATGAAGAACTTGGAACTTATCGGAAACCTGTAATAGAGATGAACAAAACTGGCGAGTTCATCCCAATAGCGGTTCTGCAGAACCTATTGAAAGTTTCGAAAATCCCATTAAATCCGAAGGGTCGATTAGAATTTTAGAGTTTTTTAAGTTTATTTTAAAATTTTTCAATTTCAAAAAACCGAGGAGTAATCGCTATCTGGGGGCGAATTAAGAAAAGGGAAAATTCATAATTAGATTTTAAAAATTGTGTATGAAAACAATTGAAAGTAGTAGAAAATTCCGATCGAATTTTTGAAACCGATGTGTAAATTAAAAATATTGTGATTTATCAAATGGCAATATTTCAGATGTAGACAGTGGGGACTTATGGTGGTCATACACATTGCCGTATTATATAATCTTTATATATTATTACTACAATTGCTTTGTTTGTGGTGGTTATTATGAAATCAGCCCTCGAATTAGACAGTTTCCTTAGCAGACATGTCGGAAAAGGTTGTATTGATGTTATCAGCAAGGATTATCCAATAATATTGGAAAAATGTTGCATTCCGCTGATGCAGGATATTGTAAGGGCAATAGTAGATAAACCAGAATAATCTCGCCACAAAGACTATCCACCATGGCGAGTGCAGTGGTATTAATTCCAGTATACGCAGCGAAGAAGAGAAATTGCACCATACCGTCAACCAATATCACAGATTAACATTCATGTATATGTTGGAATAATTTTATTTAATTTTCACTTTTATGTGAAATAAAGAAAATCAAAAACTCCAAAAAAAATGAACATCGTAAATTCTAAAACCGGCACAGAGATATCAAAAAGTCGATTACAGTAATTGGTTGAAAATACCCCCCCCCCCCCCATGGCCACTTTTGCCACCTCGATTGGCGATTGGAAAGTCTAAACGCAATATATACACTTTTATAAAAACGTTTTTTATGTATGCGGTTAAACACGGCCAATATATGGCGATATGGGGCATTAACCAGAATATCGATATGCTACGTTTCAACACTGGTTATCAGGACTTATAAATTGCGCAAGTCCATATTTGGTAAAAAAATGTGTGGGAAAAAATTAAACAAAACTTTTAAATATTTCCCACAAACTTTTGATGCAATACTGCACTATCACACGCCTTATATTACATGGTATAGGAAACAATGCCACATATGGATTTAGACTCATCACATGAAAATTGCTCCATATTGGGCCTTAGCACTAATTGAGAACTGAATAAGTTATGGAAGAGAGAAGAAAACAAACTGCTCAGTTTTCTTTACGTAAGAAAAAGAAAAAACTTTGCGGCTCTAATGAGCTTGTTAAAAATAAAAATTCCACGTTTAGAATAAATTAAACAATTAATAAAACAAGTAGCTATTTAGTTTCTATTTTTAATTGCATGACCCACTTGGATCGTTTCGGTACCGAAGTGGAAGGCAGTAATAAGACTAGACTTGTATCATTGACATTCCAACAAGATCATTTCAGATCTCTGTCTGTCTCTCTCTGTCTGCTATCTCTCTGTCTGTATCTCTCGGTCGTCTCTCTATCTGTCTGTCTCTCTCTCTGTCTGTCTCTCGCTGTTGTCTCGCTCTCTTCTGCTCTCTCTCTGTCTGTCTCTATCTCTGTCTGTCTCTCTTGTATCTCTCTGTTTCTCTCTCGTCTGTCTCGCTCTATGTATGTATGGTCTTCTCTGGATGTTGTCTATCTCTCTCTCTCTCTCTTCTATCTGTCTGTCCTCTCTCTCGTCTGTCTCTCTCTCTAGTCTCTCTCTCTGTCCTGTCTATCTCTCGTCTGTGTCTCTCTCTCTCTGTCTGTCTGTCTCTTGTCTGGTCTATATATCTCTCTGTATCTGTTCTGTCTGTTATCTTCTGTCTGTCTCTCTTGTGTCTGTCCTGTCTCTATGTTGTCTGTATCTCTCGTCTGTCTGTCTGTCTGTCTTGTCTCTCTCTGTCGTCTCTCTCTGTCTGTCTGGTCTCTTCTATGTCTGTCTTCTATATCTGCTCCTCTCGTCTGGTCTGTCTCTCTCCTGTCTGCTCTCTCTCTCTGTCTCCTCTCTCTGTCTGTCTCTCTCTCTCTCTGTCTGTCTCTCATTAGTCTGTCTCTCTCCTGTTGTCTCTCTCTCTCCTGTCTGTCTCTCTCTCTGTCGTCTCTCTCTCGTCCGTCTCTCTCTCTCTTGTCTGCTGTCTTCTCTGTATGTATCTCTCTCTGTCTGTCTCTATGTCTGTGCTCGCTCTCTCTGTATGTTCTCTCTGTCTGTCTGTCTGTATTGTCTGTGCTCGCTGTCTGTTCTCTCTCTCTGTATGTATCTCTCCTGTTCGTTCTGTCCTCTCTCTCTGTCTGTCTCTCTCTCGTCTCTTCTGTCTGTCTGTCTCTCTCTATGGCTGTCTCTCTCTCTCTGTCTCTCTCTCTGGCGTGTCTCTCTCTCTCTCTGTCTTCTCTACTCTCTGTCTGTCTCTCTCTGTCTGTCTCTCTCTCTCTGTTGTCTCTCTCCTGGCTGTTCTCTCTCTCTCGGTCTGTCTCTCCTTGTCTGTCTCCTCTATGTCGTTATCTCTCTTGTATGTCTGTCTCTCTGTCTGTCTCTCTCTCTGTCTGTCTCTCGCATGTCTCTCCTCTGTCTGTCTGTCTCTCTGTACTGTCTGTTGTCTGTCTCTCGCTCTGTCGTCTTCTCTATCGTTCTGTCTCTATCTGCTCTGTCCTCTCTGTCGTCTATACTCTCTGTCTCTCTCTGTCTGTGTCTCTCTCTCTGGCTGTATCTCTCTCGCTGTCTCTTCTCTCTCGGTCTGTCTCTCTCTGTCTGTCTCTCTTCTCTCTCTCTTCGTCTCTCTTCTCTCTCTCGTATGTCTCTTCTCTCTGTCGTCTCTCTCAGGTCTGTCTCCTCTCTATCGCTGTCTGTCTCTCTCTGTCTGTCTTCTCTATGTCTGTCTCTCTCTCTATGTCTGTTTGACTCTCTCTGGTCTGTCTGTCTCTCTCTCTGATCTGTCTCTCTCTCTCTGTCTGTCTCTATCTTCTGTCTGTCTCTCTCTTTCCTGTCTATATCTCTCTTTCTCTGTCTGTCTCTCTCTCTGTCTGTCTCTGTCTGTCTGTCTCTTTCTCGGTCTCTCTCTCTGTATGTCTCTGTCTGTCTGTCTCTTTCTCGGTCTGTCTCTCTCTGTCTCTCTCTGTCTCTCTCTGTCTTTGTATTGTATGCTCTACTCTGTCTGTATCTCTTCTCTTTAGTGTTCTCTCTATCTGTCTGTCTCTATCTCTGTCTGTTCTATCTCTCTCTCTTGTCTGTCTCTCTCTCTCTGTCGATTCTCTCTCTCTCTCTTGTCTCTCTCTCTCTGTCTTGTCTCTCTCTCTATGTTGTCTCGTCTGTTGTATATTTCCGGTCTGTCTCAGTCTCGTCTCTCTCGGTTCTCTCTCTGCTCTCTCTGTCTGTCTGTCTCTCTCTCTGTCTGTTCTCATTCTTGTCGGTCTATATCTCTGTCTGTCTCTCTCTCTGTCTGTATCTCTCTCTCTGCTATCTCTCTCTCTCAGTCTCTGTCTAGTCTCTATCTGTCTGTCTGTCTCTCTCTGTCTGTCTCTCTCTCTCTGTCTGTTTCTCTCTCTCTGTATGTCTCTCTCCTCTGTCTGTCCTCTCTCTCGTCTATCTCTCTCGTCTGTTTCTTCTCTCTGGTTGTCTCTCTCTCTCTGTATGTCTCTCCTCTCTGTCTCTCTCTCTCTCTCATGTCTGTCTATCTATCTCTGTCTGTCTCTCTCTGTCTGTTCAGTCTGCTCCTATCTGTTCTTCTGTCTATCTCTCTGTATGTTTGACTCTCTCTGTCTTGTTGTCTCTCTGTCTGTCTGTCTCTCTCTCGTCTGTATTCCTCTCTGTCGTATCTGCTCTCTCTATGTCGTCTCTCTCTATGTCTGTCTCTATTCTATGTCTGTCTGTCATCTCTCTATCTCGTCTGTCTCTCTCTCTTGTCTCGCTCTCGTTTCCTCTCTCTGTCTTGTTTCTCTCTCTCTGTCTGTCTCTCCTCTCTCGGTCTGTCTCTATCTCTATGTCGTCTCTATCTCTCTGTCTGTCTCTATCTCTCGTCTAGTCTGTCTCTCTCTCTGCTGTTGTCTCTTGTATGTCTGTCTCTCTATATGTCTGTCATCCTCTCTGATCTTCATTTCTCTCTATGCTGTCCTCCTAGTTATCTCTCTCCCATGTCTGTCTCTCTTATGTCTGTTCTCTATATCTCTGTTGTCTCCTTCTGTTGGCTGTCCTCTCTCGGTCTGTCTCCTCTATCTCTCTCTCTCTTTCGGTCTGTCTCTCTCTCTGTCTGCTTTCTGTCTGTCTTTCTCTCTTGTCTGTCTGTCTCTCTCTCTCTCTGTCGGTCTGGATCCTCTCTCTGTCTGTCTGTCTCTTCTCGTTAGGTCTCTCTCTCTGTCTGTCTGTCTTTCGCTCTTCTCTCTGTCTGTCTGTGTATGTCTCTGTCTGTAGTCTCTATGTCTGTATCTTCTGTCGTTCTGTTTCTGTGTCTGTCCTCTCTCTGTGTCTCGCTTCCTCTCTCTCTGTCTGTCTGTTCTCTCGTCTGTGTTCTGTGTGCTGTCTGTCTCTCTGTTGTCTTGTCCTCTGTCTCTCTCTTCACTGTTCTGTCTGTCTCGCTCTCTGTCTGCTCTCTCTTGTCTGTCTCTTGTCTGGCTCTCTCTGGTCTGTCGTCTGTCTATCTCTCTGTTTTCTTGTCTCGTCTCTCTTTTCTGCCTAGTGTCTCGATCTCTCGTCTGTTCTGTTCGTCATTCTCTAGTCTACTCTTCTTGATCGTCTGTCTTCCTTCTTACTCTCTCTCTTGTTGTCGCTGTAGCATCTTCTGTCTGGTCTCCCACTGTCGTAGGTCCTCCCCCCCCCCCCCTCCACCTATCTCTGTTCTCGGGTCTGATTCTTATCCTCCTGTATGTCTCGTCTCTCTCTTGTTGTCTCTATCTATCTTCTGTCTGTCTCTCTCTGTCTGTCTCTCTCTCTGTCTGTCTCTCTTCTGTCTGTATCTCTCTTCTGTGTCGTCTCTGTCTGTTGTCTCTCTCTCTGTCTGTCTCTCTCTTGTCTGTCTCTCTCTGTCTGTCTCTCTCTCTGTCTGTCTCTCTCTGTCTGTCTCTCTCTCTGTCTGTCTCTCTGTCTCTCTCTGTCTCTATATGGTCTGTCTCTCTCTGTATCTGTCGGTCTCTCTGGTCTGTCTGTCTCTCTCTCTCCTCTCTCTCTCTCTCGTCGGTCTGTTCTCTTGTCTGTCTATCTATCTGGCTCTCTCTCTATCGTTTCTGTCGGTCTCTCTCTGTCTGTGTCTCTCTCTCTGTCTGTCTGTCTCTCTGTCTGTCTCTCTCTCTCTCTGTCTCTGTGTCTGTCTGTCTCTCTGTCTGTCTCTCTCTGTGTCTGTCTGTCTCTCTGTGTCGTCTCTCTGTCGGTCGTCTGTCGTCTGTCTCCTCTCGTCTGTCTCTCTCTGTCTGTTGTCTCTCTCTCTGTCTGTCTCTCTGTCTGTCTCTTCTGTCGTCTGTCTCTCTCTGTCTGTCTCTCTCTCTTGTCTCTCTCTGTCTTCTGTCTCTCTCTTCTTCTGTCTATCTCTGTCTGTCATTCTCTCTGTCTGTCTCTCTCTCTCGTCTGTCTCTCTCTATGTCTGTCTCTCTGTCTGTCAGCTCTCTCTCTCCTGCTGTCGTCTTCTGTCTGTCTCTCTTCTGTCTGTCTCTCTGTCTGCTCTCTCTCTGTAGGTCTGTCTTCTGTCTGTCTGTCTGTTTCTGCTCTTGTCTGCTTCTCTCTGTCGTGTCTCTCTCTCTGTCTGTCTGTCTCTCTCTCTGTCTGTATCTGTCTCTCTGTCTATCTCTGTTGCTGTCTCTCTCTCTGTCTGTCTTCTCTTCCTCTGTTCTCTCTCTTCTGTTTCTGTCTCTCTCCTCTGTCTGTCTCTATCTCTGTCTGTCTCGCTCTCTGTCTGTCTCTCTATGTTCTGTCTGTCTCTCTCTTGTCTGTCTCTCTCCTATCTGTCTGTCTCTCTCGGTCTGGTCTCTCTTCTGTCGTTCTCTCTCTGTTGTGTCTCTCTGTCTGTCTCTCTCTCTGTCTGTCTCTCTGTATGTCTCTCTCTATGTATGTCGTCTCTACTGTCTGTCTCGTCTGTTCTCTCTGTCTGGTCTCTGTCTGTTGTGCTCTCTTGTTGTCATCTCTCTGTCTGTCTTCTCTATGTTCTCTCTCTGTCTGTCTTCTCTCTCTCTGTCTGTCTACTCTATGTTTCTATTCTTGTTCTGTCTCTCTCTTGTCGTATTCTCTGTCTCTTCTGTCTACTCTTCTCTCTATTCTGTCTCTCTCTCTCTGTCTGTCTCTCTCTCTGTCTGTCTCTCTCTCTCTGTCTGTCTCTCTTGTCGTCATCTCTTTGTCTTTCTCTCTGTCTGTTCTGGCTCTTCTGTCTGTCTGTCTGTCTCTCTGTCGTCTCTCTCTCTCTGTTGTGCTTCTTCTGTTGTCTCTCTCTCTCTGTCTGTCTCTCTAATTTCTTGTCTCTCTTCTTCTTTCTCTGTCTGTCTCTCTCTCTGTCGTTCTGTAGTCTTCTTTCTCGGTCTGTTTCTCTGTCTGTCTCTGTCTGTCTGTCTCTATCTCTGGTCTGTCTCTCTCTGTATCTTCTCTCTATATGTCTCTCTCTCTGTCTGTCTGTCTCTCTCTCTGTCTGTCTCTCTCTCTCTCTGTCTCTTCTCTCTCGTGTCTGTCTCTCTCTCTCGTCTGTCTCTCTCTCTCTCTATGTTCTGTCTCTTCTATCGGTCGTCTATCTGTCTCTCATGCTAGTCTCTCTCTCTCTGCTCTCTCTCTCTGTCTGCTTTTCTCTGTCGTCTCTCTCTCTCTGTATGCCTCTCTTGTCTGTCTGTCTCGTCTCTCGGTCTGTCTCTCTCTTGTCTCTCTCTGTCTCTCTCTGTCTCTCTCTGTCTGTCTGTCTCTATCTATCTGTCTGTCTCTCTCGGTCTGTTCTCTCTCTCTGTCTCTCTATCTATGTCTGCTCTCTTCTTGTCTATCTATCTCCTGTTGGTCTTCTCTGTCTGTTCTCTCTCTCTCTGTCTGTCTCTCTCTCTCTTGTCTGTCTCTCTCTCTCTGTCTGTTTGCTCTCTATCTCTGTCTGTCTCTCTCTCTCGTCTGTCTCTCTTCTCTCTGTCTCTCTCTCTCGTGTCTGTTTATTCTCTCTGTCTGCTCTCTCTCTCTGTCTGCCTCTCCTTGTCTGTCTCTCGTCTCCTGTCTGGATCTGCTCTCTCTCTGTTGTCTCTTCTCTACTGTCTGTCTCTCCTCTGTCTGTTGTCTGATCTCTATCTCTGTCGGTCTGTCTCCATTCTCTGTCTGTTTGCTAATCTCTGTCATGTCTGTTTCTCTCTGATCTGTCTGGTCTCTCTCTCTGTCTGCTCTCTCTCTATCTATAGTCTCTCTCTCTGCATGTCTGCTCTCTCTATGTTGTCTCGTCTCTATCTCAATCTGAGTCTCTCTCTCTGTGCCTATATATCTTCTGTATATCCTCTCTGCTCTCGTCCTCTCGGTCTGTTTCTCTCTTCTCTTGTCTTGTCATCTCTCTCTTGTCTGTCTCTCTCTCTCTGTCTGCTCTCTCTCTGTCTGTCGTCTTTCTATGTCGTCTGCTCTCCTCGTCTGGTTTGACTCTCTAGGTCTGTCTGCTCCTCTGTCTGTAGATTCTCTCTCTGTCGTGTCATTTCTCTCTTGCTGTCTCTCTCTCTCTATGTCTGTTCTCGCTCTCTAGGTCGTCTTCTCATGTATGTCTCTCTATCTGTAGTTCTCTTGTCTGTCTGATCCTCTCGGTGTTCTCTCTCTCTCTCTTCTCTGGTCTGTCTCTCTATTGTCTGTCTTTGTCTGTCTTTTCTCTGTCTGTCTGTCTCTCTCTCTCTGTCTGTTGCTCTCTCTCTTCTGTCTCTGTCTGTCTCTCTAACGTCGTGTATCTCTCTCTCATGTCTGTCTGTCTGTATCTCTTGTCTCTCCTGTCTCTGTGCTTCTCTGTTGTTGTCTCTCTATTGTATGTCTCTCGTGTCTGGCTCTCTCTCGTCGGTCTCGTCTCTCTCTCTGTCTGTCTCTCTCTCTGTCTGTCTCTCTGTATGTCTGTCTGTCTCTCTCTCTGTCTGTCTCTGTCTCTCTCTCTGTCTGTCTCTCTCTCTGTCTGTCTGTCTGTCTTTTCTTTATCTAGTCTGTCTTCTCTCTCGTGTTCTCTCCTTTCTGTCTGTCTCTCCCTCTGTCTCTCCCTCTCTCTGTTTTGTGTGCCTCTCTGTCTGTCTCTCCATCTGTCTGTATGTCTTCCTCTATCTCTACTCTGTTATCTCTGTCTGTCTGTTCTCTCTCTATGTCGTCTCTTCTATCTCTCTGTCTGTCTCTCTCTTCTGTCTCTTCTCTCTTGTCTGTCTCTCACTCTGTCGTCTCTCTCTGTATGTCTCTCTGTCGTCTCTCCTCTCCTGTCTGTCGTTCTATCTCTCTGTTGTCTCTCTGTCTGTCTCTTTGTCTGTCTCTCCCTCTCTTTCTGTCTCTCCTCTGTGTCTCTCTTCTGTTGTCTCTCTCTCTGTCTGTCTCTCTCTCTGTCTGTTCTCTCTCTGTGTCTGTCTGTCTGTCTCTCCCTCTGTCTGTTATCCCTGTCTCTCCCTCTCTCTGTCTGTACCTCTCTGTCGTCTCTCCATCTGTCTGTCTGTCTCCTCTCTCCCTTGTCTGTTCTTCTCTTCTGCTCATTCTGTCTGTCTGTCTCTCATTCTGTCTGTCTTGTCTCTCCTATGTCTGTCTCTCTCTCTGTCCTGTCTCTCTCTCTCTCTCTCTCTCTCTCTCTCTCTCTGTCTCTTTCTCCTATCTTTGTAGCAGCAGTGCTCACAATGATCAGATTCCAGGTTAGTACTACATTATAAATTGTCAGGTTACTGTAATAGTGGCCGACTGTTATTCTAGCAGCCAATAGGAATACCCCATATTATACAAGCACCAGGTTCCTCCTTACTCCCGATGTGTGTAAACTACAGAATCTACACAAAGCCCTTTGTTAGTCTGTCTGTCTCTCTCTCTGTCTGCTCTCTCTGTCGTTGTCTCTCTCTTGTCTGTTGCCTCTCTCTGTCTGTCTCTCTTCTGTCTGTCTTCTCCTCTCTGTCTGTCTCTCTCTCTGTCTGTCTCTCTCTCTCGTCTGTTTCTCTCTCTCTGTTGTCTCTCTCGGTCTGTGTCTCTCTCTCTCCCCCTTTAATCCTACCTTATTGCCTCAGGTTCTTTTCATTTGTAAATATCCTTAAAGTATGATTGTCCTTTAACTTGTCTGTTGGTTGAATTTGAGAGAATTTTTTTAGCCAATAATAACTAAGTAACATTCCACCGATGTATCACAATTTAGTATATGAGTATACACAAAATATTAAAATTCTACTCTCATTGCCTCCAGACATGGTCTTATCAGAGATTTTATAAAGTTTTAGCAGTAACCCATATTAAGTTGTCCATACCAATGTATTAAGAGTCTGCAATGAATGCTGGGCAATATCTTAGCCACCAATAATCATTAATATCTGATTTCAATACTTGTAGACAGGGATGTTTAATAGATTTCTGTATTATTCCTTCACGGGTTTCCTCAGTAAGAAAACTATAAAGTCTCCTTTTTAAAGGGTGAAGTAAGAGTTATTTTTCAGGGTTCAGTAGGAGGAATCTTCCTTCTAATTTTATTTTAAATATCAATAAAATTCAACAAATATATATTATTTACAGGTAAATATTTTTTTTCAATTCAATGACCTTTGGCACTAATGATCTGTTTCTTTATATGAACCCATTGAAGTTGAACTGTAGACCAACAAGAACTGACAATCTCATTCTATGACCTGTGGGATCTTGGACTATATCTACGCACAGGTGCCCTAAAGATGAGATATTACTTCTCATCCTGTTTACACGGCTGCTTTTAAATCCTTACAAAGACAGAAAGAAAACACAGAGTCCACAGAAATTTTATATTCGGAATCTTCCGTTACCATGGGTTTTCGTTAAAGTACGGTCGCCGATGTAAAATTTAAATTTGGAAAGTACAATACCATGTGATATTCTCCAATTCCGATCGCGGTCGTAAATCTACGGTCCCAACGTAATTGTACATACAGTGATTGTGATTGGTCAAACATTTATGATCGTGGCAAGATAGCGATACCACGACTTTAGTAATATGGTCCTGTGTTCTTAGTCATATTGAGTAATATGATATTGTATGGTTATTGATTATCTTTTCTATGTTTGTATAAATGTTGACCAGATCAGTAGCACTTCGCTAAATGTAGTTGTAAATTAGCCCAATTGGAGTGTTCACACATCCTTGTATTGTATGTGCTTGTGAAGGTCTTTCATCCAGGTCATGGATATCTGTGTATTCAATAGATCAACTGGACTAAAGTTTAGTTCTTGAAGAGTTTCGCTAGTCATCCGACTGGCTTTCTCAATTCAGAATGACTTGTTACAAGAATCTGTGGCAATTATGTACCCTGAAAAATCCCAATTAGCATATCACAGCCAAGTGTTAAGGCGGGGGATTGCATAGTGGCTAAGAGGTGTTATAGGTACACCCAGGGTAAGGTGTCAAAACAGCATTGCACATGGCAGACAGTTGTCTGCTTTAAACCGAACAACACACTGAGGCATCAATTGGTACATACAAAGACCCAATACCGAAACACAAGAAAAGTGACATCATATATGCAGTGCAGTGCAGTGAAGAATGCTCTGATTTGTATGTGGGGGAGACCAAACAGCAACTGCATCAACGTATGGCCCAGCACAGAAGAGCCAATTCCTCGGGTCAGGACTCAGCTGTGTACCTGCATCTTAAGGATAAAGGACATACTTTGAAGATTGTAATGTTAACATATTGGCAAAGGAACGTGACGGTTCAAAGAGAGATGTTTAGGAGGCCATTATGTGAAAATAAGAAGAACCAAGCCTAAATAGAGGTGGGGGGGGGGGAGTCGACACCAACTGTCTGACTTACCAACTGTCAAACTTACTTACAGAGCTGAGATCCCTATTTCAAAATGGAATGGTCAAATGGCAGCTTAAACCACACCCCTGTGTCTGCTCATGTGAAAGGAAGTGTAATCCAAAAATCTGTCTGCTACAATAGATGTGATGTGTATTGTAATGGACAACATACACCAAGGCTCCTTATATTACATCTCCAGCCTGCAGGTGGCATCAGTGAGTAATAAAAAGCAAGATACCACTGCTCTGGATGGCGTAGTAGGACCGAAAGTGAAAGTGGATTGTGGTGTGTGCTTTGGAGAGATGTTGATGCAACACAAGATCTTGTTTATAAGACCTGTGTATAAGATCCTGTTACCACCTGTTCGGAGGACAGATTATTGGACAGACAATTTACCTATTGGTACAAACTCTGGTCAACAGATAAGTGCACACCAACTTACAGTTCACCACACACTATACAGGCCTGGTCAATATCAAAGTGGTGCACCATAGACAGGGAAACCCCTGATTACTGCATATGTTATGTGGGGGACTGTTTATGTGCACTGTCGCTTTTGTGCCAGACCACCAGAGTAACACACTGTGTGCCATGCTACCCATAATCTTCCATAAAGCAGTGATCTCGGGTACAAATTGGTGGCAGCGGTGCTGGTAATACCATTTTTTTCTCCTGTTTTTCTGTATGTTGTTCTCTGTATTAAGCTGAAGGCTGCTACTGATAGTATTGATTTAAAATCCTCCTGTCCTTGTACCTGCAGATGAAATTCCCCTATTAGACTCAGTAGCTCACCAGGCCCAATTGCCCAAACCTATTTTTAAACCTGATCCATGTGATGGGGTAAATAGGGAGTGGAATGATTGCAGAACAATTTTTATGGCAGCCACTATAATGGTTGGGATAAAGGTGCTCGCTGGCAAGTCCTAAGCCTTTTATCTTAGTGGTAAAGCCAGGCAGGTATACCAAGGATTTTCTGTAATACTGAAATAAAAAGCAGTTATCAGTTATAAAAATTGCTCTGAAGCAACTTTTTTTCAATTAGATCTGTACAAAAGAGTATATAAAGGATAAATCCATTTCTTTAGGTAAACTGGGAATGAGAAATGTTTGGTTATACGTTAGATTATTAGGGCAATGCTACTATAATAACATGATGCTGTGAGGTACCTTCTGTTAATATAGAGGTACCATCACCACTTGCCATGGTGAATACAAAAGTATTAACCTATCATGTTAGTTTCAACCACACAGTGTGGCAGGATTGCCTGGGTCTACTTCAGACCTGCAGGATTATCTATTTGGTTCCTCTGGAAGCTGGTGACTGTCTGAGTAACAGTTTAAAATATACCTATGTAAAGATTCTATATCCACTATATTCACAATAGAAAACATACACCCACATTATTCCATGTGCACCAACGGGCACACTTTTGGTAGTATATATATATATATAGAGAGAGAGGGAAGGAGAAGAGATGAGAAGAGAGAGAGAGAGAGAGAGGAGAGAGAGAGAGAGAGGAGAGAGAGAGAGGAGAGAGAGGAGAGAGAGAGAGAGGAGAGAGAGGAGAGGGAGAGGAGAGAGAGAGAGAGGAGAGAGAGAGAGAGAGAGAGAGAGAACGAGAGAGTGAGAACAGAGAGGAGAGTGAGAGAATGCAGATTGTGCAAATTTCCCTCCCCAAAGAATAACGTACATAAATATCAACTCGCACTGAACTGAACTCAGCTTTGTGTCTTGACACATCACTGAATAGAAAAGCTACAACTTGCACATCTGTATTTGACAGCTAAAATGAATGGTTTTCAGCCTATAATTTTCAAACAGAAATTTGAATTAATAGTTTATAAACAGGGCTAAATATATAAAGGCATCCTTCTATTCAGGACTCAACAACTGGCTTTTTAATGGGAATTTTATGAATTAAATATTTGCTGTAGTAACAAGTCCTGGTTTCTACATAAACCTGGTTTTGATTTGGAACTAGCAGTTTTGAAAATCCGTGGACCCGACGGAATTTTTGAAACTCAGAACCTATAAGAACCTGTAAAGAGAGATAAACGAAACTGCCATGGTGAATTCCTATGGCGGTTCTGCGGAACCTATTGAAGTTTCAAAAATCTGATTAAATCCGAAGTTTTCAATAGCATTTTAGAATTTTCGATAGATATTTTAAAATTTTCAATTTTGAAAAATCCATTGAATCCACAGATTTTTGAAACAAGTAGTTCCAAATCAAAATCAGATTTGTTTCTAAACTGGGTTGAATCGCTATCTGTGGTCGAATTTCTGAAAATTGAAAAATCACTAATTAGAATTCAAAAATTGTGTATGAAAATTCCAAATGAATTTTTGAAAATTCCAATCGTAAATTAAAAAATATTACAATTTGAATGGGTTTGAAACATACTCCAATAAGTTCTGTGGATCGGCTGTCTCTACTCTACTGCATAAAGAAGGAAATGTTTTCGGTTTTATATTGTAAATACTTCAAATTGTGGCTGTTCAGTTCTGTCAAAGAAAGCCAAATGCTCATTTTGTTTTAATAAGACATAAATAAAATATATTTATTATTATATATATTTATTTATTTTTTAAGGCGTGCACATCCTATAATTACTGTTATCCCAGCACTTCAATTGGACACATGCTGTTTTGAATCCTAATAATTTTAATGGGGCAGATGTTATCACAAGTTAGTAAATGGAAGTATGGAGTTTTATATTTGATTGTATCTTGATAGTAAATTAATGAAGGCAATGTTCTTACTTAATCTAAAAGAGAGCATATCAAATTAACAGATGTAATTAATCAGTAGAATGAAACACATTCCATTGAAATCGTCTCCTATTAAATTGAGCCAAACTATATGTCCACTTTTTCCCTTTTTTATAATAAATTGCTGCATAAAATATATTACTTTCAAATCATTACATTTTCAGCATTTGATCAATAATATTGGTAGAATATCTAAAGGGGCCCATCATACGATATCACAATATTGCAATTGTATGGGTCACCCAATTTTCAGGCTTATTGGGATATAGGAAAAATTTATTTGCCACAATCCGTGAATGGCTTGCTTTAGAGCCACAAAAGCGCAACAGTCCCACGGTGCTGCATAGCTAAAGCAGCACATACACACGCCAATATCAATTATACAATTGCAGCATCATATATATAGTATTGAGCAGATTAAAAACTTCTAATGTCTCCAATAATAAATCTAGTCGTCTGAAAATCACAAAACTGTCCATTCAGGATGCGATGATTGTACGATATCATACAAGCAGGATTTTTGCATGTTTGCCCACCATATATTTTTAAAATGGCAATATTCCACCAATGGAATATAAAAGACATTTTAATTATTCAGAATCAATTCAGTGTAATTCATTTCTATGGGTAAGTAATAAACTATAGGGATTACTTTTATGGACAGTAATAAAACACCTGGGGCCATGGTATCACAAATTTTGCGAAATACCGCAGTTTATTGTAAAAGCACAGTCATGGGTATTAATGTACGAACTTGGAACTTATCGGAAACCTGTTAATAGAGATGAACAAAACTGGCGAGTTTCATCCCAATAGCGGTTCTGCAGAACCTATTGAAGTTTCGAAAATCCCATTAAATCCGAAGGGTCGATAGAATTTTAGAGTTTTTTTAAGTTTAAAATTTTTCAATTTTCAAAAACCGAGAGTAATCGCTATCTGGGGGCTGAATTTAAGAAAAGGGAAAATTCACTAATTAGATTTTAAAAAATTGTGTATGAAAATTCCAATTGAAAGTTAGAAAATTCCGATCGAATTTTTGAAACCGATTGTAAATTAAAAAATATTGTGATTTATCAAATGGCAATATTTCAGATGTAGTACAGTGGGACTTATGGTGGTCATACACATTGCGGTATTATATAATCTTATTATTATTATTACTACAATTGCTTTGTTTGTGGTGTCTGATTATGAAATCAGCCCTCAGAATTAGACAGTTTTCCTTAGCAGACATGTCGGAAAAGTTTGTATTGATGTTATCAGCAAGGATTATCCAATAATATTGGGAAAATGTTGCCATTCCGCTGATGCAGGATATTGTAAGGGCAAGTAGCATAAACCAGATAATTCTCGCCACAAAGACTATCACCATGGCGACGTGCAGTGGTATTAATTCCAGTATCGCAGCGAAAAGAGAAATTGCACCATACCGTCAACCAATATCACAGATTAAACATTCATGTATATGTTGGAATATTTTTATTTTATTTTCACTTTTATTGTGAAATAAAGAAAATCAAAAACTCCAAAAAAAAATGAACATCGTAAATTCTAAAACCGGCACAGGAATATCAAAAAGTCGATTACAGTAATTGTTTGAAAATACCCCCCCCCCTATGGCCATGGCCACTTTTTGCCACCTCAGATTTGGCGATTGGGAAAGTCTAAACGCAATATAACACTTTTTATAAAAACGTTTGAGCGGTTAACACGCCAATATATGGCGATATGGGGCATTAACCAGAATATCGATATGCTACGTTTCAACACTGGTTATCAGGACTTTATAAATTGCGCAAGTCCATATTTGGTAAAAAAATGTGTGGAAAAAATTAACAAACCTTTATAAATATTCCCCCAAAACTTTTGATGCAATACTGCACTTATCACACCGCATTATATATACATGGATATAGGAAACAATGCCACATATGGATTTAGACTCATCACATGAAAATTGCTCCATATTGGGCCTTAGCACTAATTTGAGAACTGAATAAGTTATGGAAGAGAAGAACAAACTGCTCAGTTTTCTTTACGTAAGAAAAAGAAAAAACTTTGCGGCTCTAATGAGCTTGTTAAAAATAAATTCCACGTTTTGAAATAAATTAACAGTATGCTATTTTTTTTTTTTTGCTTTACACAATTCTGTTTCTGTACCGAGTAATAACACATTTGTATCATACCATTAATTTAAAAGGTCAAATCCAAATAACCCTGTAAGACAGTTTCTTAAATTGCTATGCAACTGCTATTTTGCAATTTCTTTTCATTGGAGAGTACAAGGCTTATTGCCTGGATAACTTCTTAACAATGGCATTTAGTTGTGAACTATAAAAATACTATAGGCTGTTGAAATGCTTGGAAGTAATGTATCCTTTAATTTAATCTCAATAAAATTCATGAAATAATAGGAAAAACCAAATATACCGCTTTTAGCAGGCTGTTTCCTGCTGTTGACATTAGTGAGCTGACATTTCAGGTTCTGTAACAGTCCTTCTTCTTCCCAGGATGCACCACATCCTTGGAATGTTCCTAACAGTAATTTCTACTGAGACATACTCAGAACTCTACTGAGCAACTGAATCAACCCAGGCGCTGGGTCATGGGCAAGACCAAAATGGTCTCTATTAGGGGTTGCATTTTTTATTCACAGACAAATTGGCTGAATGGGCAGATTAAGGTCATTAGGATAGAAAATACTGCTCTTTCTTTTCCTTAAAAGTATAGTATTTGGCACTGTGGTTTTGAACCTCATTTAAGGCCGTCCCATGAGCGATTAGCTCTGAGCGATTTCCTGTTTTAAAGAGATTTTCTGTTTTTTTAAGAGAATTGACAGCGTTAAAAACTAAAGCGTTATTAACTGTGGTTGCAGCCTAGTAAATGTACTAACCTAAAACTATTTATTTTAGGAGGGTGCCGTGTGTAAGTAATTAATCACTAGTGTATTTTATTTTTTTTACTACTTTCTGCTTGAATAAGGTGGTAGGAATTGTTTGAGTAAACCTCAAAGCACTGGATACTAAAACAAATACTTGTGTTTAAAACACTGTTACCTGTGGAGCGGGGGTTGGTAGGAGACAAAGGAAAGGTTTTTTTTTTTTTTTTCTCTCTCTCTCTGATTTGGGGGTTTGTTGTAACTAATGGTTTAAATTGGGCTGAGGCCTGGTGCTCTGGTTTGGTTTTGAACCTATAAGGCCTGTCCCAGAGCGATTAGCTCTGAGCGATTCCTGTTTTTTTTAAGAGATTTTCTGTTTTTAAGAGAATTGACAGCGTTAAAAAAACTAAAGCGTTATTAACTGTGGTTGCAGCCTAGTAAATGTACTAACAACACTATTTATTTAGGGGGTGCTGTGTAAAGTAATTATCACTAGTTGATTTTTATTTTTTTATACTTACGCTGAATAAGGTGTAGGAATTGTTTGAGTAAACTCAAAGCACGGATTACTAAAACAAATATTGTGTTTAAAAAACAACTGTTACCTGTGGGCGGGGTTGGTAGGAGACAAAGGAAAGGTTTGTTTTTTTTTTTCTCTCTCTCTCGATGGATGGGGGTGTAACTAATTGGTTAAATTGGCTGAGGCTGTTGGCTCTGGTTGGTTTTGAACCCATTTAAGGCCTGTCCCATGGCGTTAGCTGTTTTAAAGAGATTTTCTGTTTTTAAGAGAATTGACAGCGTTAAAAACTAAAGCGTTAAAACAAGAAAGCTTTAAGAACAACACTATTTCTCTGCTGTGTCTTGCTGTGTATTGCTGTTAGTATGGACAGTTTGTTGGGCCGCGCAATGTGCCATCCTGCCGCATGTAGGGATCTTGGAGCAGCCGCCCCAGGGGACCTATGTAGTGTGTCAGATGTGAGTGGGGTTGCCATTTGGAATCTATGAGGTACAAGAGTCTAAGGGGTAAACTTGCCAGCATTGAGGACTTGGCAAACCTGGGGGAAATGCAGGTACTGGCAGGGGCCAGTAAACTGGTGGGTGGAGATGGGGCAGATTGGCGTAAGGGAGAAGAGAAGATAGATTTGTAAGGGTCACAGGGGAAGTAGGGGACGGAAAGGATAGGGGGGCTCTTCCCAGCTGGTCGATCCCAACAGATTTGCATTTAGGTGAAGATGTGGAGGCGATGGCTCGGAAGCAGCACTGTATGGAGCGGGCCTTTCCCTGAGCACCCAGGGGACGGCCATCTCCAATACAAGGGGGAGAACGGGGGCTAGGAAGGATAGACAGGTGGTTAGTGGTAGGGGATCTATTATTAGAAGGTAGATAGGGTAATCTGTCGCCAGGACCCTGATGCCGAACAGTGTGTTGTCTTGCCTGGTGTAGGGTTCGACATGTGGTGGATTCTGTGTAGACAGATATGGGGGGGCTGGGGAGTGACCCGGCGGTCTTGGGTACCATTGGTGCCAATGACAAAGTTAAGAGGGGGGTGAGGTCTTAAAAATGATTTCCGAGAATAGGGGCCAAGTTAAAAGCAAGGACTCCAGGTAGTGATTTCAGAATACTACCGCAGCCACCGTGCTACGCTAGGCGGCAACGGGAGCTCAGGAGTATAAATGCTGCTGGGAAGGGGATGTTGTGTAAGGGAGGGGTTTGGGTTTTAGAGAACTGGGCTGACTTTTGTTGGCTACAGGCTCTTTGTAGGACGGATTGCACCTCAATGGTGGGGTGCAAACGTTTTGGGGGAGAAGATGGCTAGGGGGTTGGAGGAGATTTTAAACTAGGTATGGGGGGGGAGGGAACGTTTACCTACACAGGGTAGATAGAGAAGAGGGATCTGGGGGCTGAACACAACGGAGGGAGGAGAAGGAGGAGGGGGAGCATAGGATAAGGAGGCATGTACGACCATGTATGGTAAGTAAATCAATTGATAATCTAAGATGTTTACAATGCAAGGAGTCGCTGGAAAAACCGGCGAACTTGAAAAAATAGCGTTAAATGAAAAGGTATGATATAATGGTATAGCAGAATCATGGCTTAATGAATTCACAAGGAATGGACAGTAAATATTGAAGGGTACTCCTTATTTAGCCATGACCGAGTTATAGAAAGGAGGAGGAGTATGTAGTATGTTAAAACAGGAATTGAAGCCAAATTAAAAGATGGAATAGATGGGGGAGCAAACGATGCGGCAGAAACATATGGGTTGGAACTGTGTACAGGAAGCAAGAAGGTAGGTAAATAATGTTGGAGTGTTGTTATAAGCGCCAAATGCCGGGGAAGAGGTGAAAGAATCTCCATATGCAGTTGGCGAAGGCTGCTGGTATGGGGCATGTTCTGGTTATGGGGGGATTTTTAACTACGAAAAAGATGGAGTAATGGAACTGCCAGCACCCAAAAGGTATTAAAGTTCTTAATTTCCTATATGAGCATTCTTTCACAGATGGTAGAATAGAAGTTCTACTAGAAAGAATGCGTTGTTGGATCTGGTGATATCTAATAACCCAGAGCTCATTTTGGAGATGAAGTAATGGGAAGCTTAGGGAATAGTGACCATGATATAGTGTCATTTAATATAGGTGCAGAAAACTAAAGTGCACTGGCTTAACAAAAACTTTTAAAATTAGGAAAGCTAATTTATGCTTTAAGGAATCGCTCCTGCTCATAGACTGGGGGGAACTGTTTCTAGGTAAAGTACTGAGCAGATGTGGACCACTTTTAAAGGGATATTAAACTATAACATTCCAAATCGGTACCTTTAGGAAACAAGTGTAAAAAAATTAGGTTCCACTCCTGCATGGCTTAATGCTCGTTTAAAAAGGGAAATGGAAAAAAGAAAAGGGCTTTTAAAATTTTGAAAGCAGAAGGCACAGAACAGGTTACAGGGACTTCAAAGTTGTAATAAAGAGTGCAAGAAAGCCAGTTAACTAGCTAAAAGAAATGGAAACACGGATTGCCGAACAAAGCAAGTCCAACCCCCAAGAGTTTTTAAGGATATTAAATGGTAAAAAAAGAGGACTGAGAATGTGGGACCATTAAATAATGGAGCTGAGGTGGGTTGTAAGGGATGCCGAAAAGGCTAATCTGCTAACGTTTTTTACATCGTTTTTACTGTTGAGAATCCTTACAGTAGGGATTGTAACACTGTGCAGGGAGGAAATGAAGAGTTTCACATTGGATAACAGAGGATAGTGGTACGGATCAATTAGGGAACATAAGTTAATATCAATAAAGCGCCAGGACAGATGGATTGCATCCAGATTGGATTTAAAGGCTTAGTTCAGTTCTGCAGAGATCACAGTTGTCTATCTTTCCAGATTCGCTTTGTCTGGGATGTGCCGCTGGATGGGAAAAAAGCCAATGTAATACAAATATTCAAAAAGGTGTCGTCACAGCCTGGTAACTATAGACCTGTAAGCCTTAACATCAGTGGTAGGAGGGGATGGAAACTTGGTTAACGGGATCATATCCTTGACTTTGTCTCTAGAGATTATCTTATTAGTGTAGTCAGCATGATTTATGAGAAAGAGATCAGTGCACAGAACATTAATTGGTTGTTTATGAGAAGGAGTAAGAAGTTAGATTCAGGAACAGCTGTGGAGGTGTATATTTTGATGCAAAAAGCTTGATGACTGTGCCACAAGGGAGACTAAGTATGAAACTGAGGACTCGTGGCCTTGAAGAAAAACATTGGTCATGGATAGAGAAGAACTGGATTGGACCGCCAGAACCAGAGAGTGATGGTTAATGGAGTACAATCTACTGGGAGCTAAGATGTACTAGCGGAGTCCTCAGGTCTGTACTGGCTCCTCTTCTGTTTTCGTTTTACCAATGAGCTTAGAAGGGAGGCATTGAGAGCAAGGTCTCTTGTTTGCTGATGACACTAAATGATGCAGGCTTTGGAAACTTCTCAATGATGTGCAAGTGCTGCAAGCAGATAAGATAGATTACAAAGCCAGTGAGGAGCAGAATGCAGATGGAGATTCAATGTGATAAATGTAAAGGTGGATCATTGTGGGATTAATAATCCCGTGCACACCTACACCATAAATAACTCATGGTAAGGGCATTCTGAAATGGAAAAAAGACTTTGGGGGGGGTTCTGGTTAGATAACAGGGCTTAAGCTGTGCAAACAATGCCAGGTGCAACAGCTAGAGCTAGCAAGATATGTGTTCTTGTATAAAGAGGGAATGGAATCAAGAGAGAAAAATATTATCTCCCTTTTACAGGCACTGGTAGGCCACATTTGGAATATGCGTGCGTTGCAGTGTTGGAATCCCAATACAAAAGGACATCTTGGAAATTGAGGCAGTTCAGAGAAGAGGCAACTAAATTAATAAGGGAATGGAGGGGCTGAATATGCAGCAGATTAGACAAGTTAGGGCTGTTTACATTGAGAGAAGCGGCGGTGCGTGGGGGACATGATTAACCTTAACAAAAATATTAATGGCCCATACAGTGAACTCTATGGTGCATGTTCACTATAGGTCTATCAGAGGACTCGTGGACATCCTTTAAGGTTGGAAGAAAAGAAGTTCATCTTCAAGTTAGGAGAGGTTTCTTACAGTGAGAACGGTGAAAACGTGGAAACGTCTTCCAGCAGAGGTGGAATGGCAAGTTATTGAATAACTTAAAAAAGGCCGGATAAGTTCTAAAACTAAAAAATATTGAGAATACTGGTATTAATGCATAAGATCTGGTGATCCAGGGATACTTTCCGATTGCCGTTGGAGTCAGGAAGGAATTTTTTCCCCCCTTTTTTAGATGGGGTTTTGCCTTCTTGGATACAACTGTTAGGTAGGGTTAAAAAAAATAAATAAAAAAAAAAAAAAAAGTGAATAGGTTGGACTTGATGGACGAATGTCTTTATTCAACCTTAATTACTATGTTACTATGTTACTAGGTCACTGAACTTCCTCTTAAATCTTTATTTTTGTAATTTGCATTATATTTGCATCATACAGGGAAAAGCAGGCAAAAGAGTTTCTTTCTCCTCATGGAACTGTAAGATTATAAGGCTATAATCTTACAGTTCCTCCCATAGAAATCCATTACAGGGGTAGGTTATATCCTTATAATACATAAGTGTGATATTTTATAAGGGAGCTGCAGTGGTATTACCTTATAAAATCACTCAGCTATGTCACTAAGTGACTCATTTCTTATATTTCTAATCCCACTACTCCGCCCACCAGTGTTCATGCTGGACAAGAACTCAGCATTTTGCCGTGTTAACTTCACTAACAGAACCTGCTGGAGCTGCTTCCTGTCACTTCTAACAAATGTCTCTCTCTCCTCCACAAATGTTGTTTAACCACATAGATGCTGGGCTAGGATGTTCCTTCTACTGAGTTAAGTTACAGAGGTAGTTGGGGATTTAAGGTGGAAATAGGGAAAGGCTAGAATTTAAATGCGAATGGGTGAAGGATCCAATACTTATTTATTTAAGGGATAATGCGCCCCTTACATTATAATATAAGGATATTACGCCACCTCGAGTTCCCTGTCCTCTGCTCTAAATAGGTCAGGGAACTCCTCGGTGGCATAATATCCTTATATTATAATGTGAAGGGGCGCATTATCCCTTATATATTACAAGAGGCATATTATCCCTTATATATTTATCTGTATCTATCTATTTACGCTGTAGACTATTTCAAACTGAAACTAGACATAAACATTCATTTTTACCTTTAAAGGGTATCTCCACTGATAAAAGTCACCTGGGTTGTAAGGATAGATATGTGTAAGGTGGATATGTACCTGCAGTATCCTGTGTCTTGTGAGTGGTAGTTTAGAAGAAATTCCAATGAGTTTCCCCCAGAACGCTGGGGATGGTGCAGGTCGCCCATTTCAGTGGATGCCTGCATGGAAATGTCCGACGCGCTTGTTCCTTTAGCACGTGAGAGGATCTGTGGGACTGCGTGGTTGTGATCATGACTAGTTGGGACGAAACACCACAACACACACACACACACCACACACACACACACACACACACACCACACACACACACACACACACACACACACACACACACACAACACACACACACACACACACCACACACACACACACACACACACACACACACACACACACACACACCACACAGCTACTGAGTTCACTGATTAATGAGAGGAATAATCACGAGACCATCACAGCAGGCTTGCTGGACTCACTAATTAATGGAGTAATCAGGTACTATCTTTTCTCTCTCCCACTCCCTCCCATACCAGATTGCCTCATATTCCCAGCATCCCCTATGAAATCAATCATTGATCAATTTTTCAACCATCCCTCTCAGAGTTAGACACAAAAAAAAAATCTTTATTAAAAACAAGTAAGTTCCCTCTACTTACAGTAGTGTGGGAAGAGAGTTTTAACTTTTTCTTCCCTGTCTCTCTCTGCATGATCAGCTGTAAAAATAAACTTAGAGAGTTAGAGATTCAGGGAGGAAAGGATTTCTTACTGCAGTGTCTGCTACCATGATGATGCACATTGAGTGACAGCACTCTCAGCACAGGGGAAGACACACCCCCAGGAACCTGCACAACTTTCCCATGCTGCTGCAATCAAACGAAAGGGAATTCTGGGGAAAAAAAGGTAAGGGGAGGGTTGGGGGATGGTGTACTTTAAAATAAACCAAAAAAAAAAAATGCTTTTTCCTCAGTGGAGATACCCTTTAATGTCTATGTTATAATCATTTTAAACACTGGTTTGACAGTTTATTTCCTGCCTGTGGACATTTTGAAACAACCACAAGGTCACTGGAGAGACACACAAGAGAGGTGATAATCAATTACATGCATAATTAGAATGGAACAAGTCACTGCTTCAAAAATACAATTAAGATGTATTGTGTTTGTTGTATTTATTACCCTAAGTGCATCCAACAGAGGTTAATAGGATTACCCACTTAAAACGCCTAAAACAAAGACCATGTTCAATAGAAAGACTATGGGAGCACCCCTTAGGTTAAATTACCATTTCCAACCACGTCAAGGTAACCCCAGTCTGGAAGGTCCTAAATTTAGACCTTTTTTTAATTTTATATTTTTTTTTTTATTGATCCTTATCCCTGACTTTCAATGATTATCGATTTCGATTCTCCGTTCGAATATCGAATCACGAGTAAAGGTCCATTGAAACCTATACACGGCATCGAATCCCACGAGTAAAATGTAACTGTATCTCGCCGGCGCGACGCGAATCCGCGGGTAAAGGGCCATTGAAACTATACCGGCATCGAATCCGCATAGTAAAAATGTACATGTATCTATGGGCAAACGCGAATCCGCGAGTAAGTGGTCTACATCCATACAGCCTTTACGCTCCAGTATCGAATCCGCGAGTAAATGTGCCATGTTACCTGAACTTCGTAATCGATCGCGAAAGTAGCTCTGCCGGTTAGAGTAAAATCGATTTTAAACTCCACAGTCCTGGATATGGGAACATGCTCCTCGACCATTTCCCCAGTCCCACAGCATTTACATTAGTTTAGCATTAATATTTTGGTTGTCATTTGAGACGCGAACTTTTCGAACTATTGTTGCCTCCCAGACTTCAATGGTCCGTTTTCGGAAACTTTTCGAAACTTTTGAACTTCCCAATAGTTCGAAAGTTCGAAAACGCCCAAACTTTCGGAGTTTGTGGTGTTTTCTTTGATATCATGTTGATTCCTGTTTTTTCCTTATCTTCATGCTGTACTTTGTTGTTGTTGGACCTTCTATAGTGTTTTCTGATATAATTTTGCGAAGGTATGGGGACATATACTGGGTCATGTGCCAAGTAGCCTTTGTATCCCTTAGAGGCAGAGTGTCTGGCTGTTGCTTTATATAAGAACCGGTTGGTTGGTGAGTCTGAGGGCCATTTCTGCTCTGTTTGATAAGAGTTGCTCATGCTCTTGTCTTGCTTGCTTGGTTTGTATGCTTTTTGTTTCCTCATATCTGCAAGCTAGGCTTTGTCTCCTTCTCGTATAGTGTTATTAATGTGTACTGTTGTTTTCCCTTTCTTTTTGTGTCTAGATGTATTGGATTGTTTGGGCCTCTGATACTGTTGTGTTGCTGCCCATAAGATGCACTGTTCTCAGTGTTGTTTAAAGTAGTTTTTCTAGATGTGTGTTAGCTCCTTTTCAAGTCTTCATTTGTACCCAGATTCATTCAATCCCAGGTTGGCTGTGTTTGCTTTTATTATTTCCTCCTACGGGTTACGTACAGTAGGCATGATCGGACCAGGAGTCTGATATGTGGGTTTTTCGTACAGTTGATATCAGCTGAGGTGAAAGAATATATAATCTATTCTGGTAAGCTTTTGTGCACTGGTTGAGGAAAGGTGTATCCCTTATTCATCGGTTAACCAATCCCCATGTGATCAGTATATTGTTATCTTTTGTGATTTTGTAATGTTTTGAATGAGTGTTTTGAATCTGGTCCTTTTGTTGGTTTGATGGAACATTAAAATCACCTGCCTTATAACATAGAGCCAAATGCCTGATAGGTAGTTTATTTTAAAATTCTTGGAAAAATTATCTTTTATTTTGGTGTTGGGGCATATAGTGTAACTGGTATTCTTGTTGTATGGATTAGAACATTTAAAATAGAAAATCTCCCCTTGGGTCTCTAATTAGCAGAGTTTTCATTCTTATCGGTAGGGTCTTGTTTATTCGATTATAGCCACTCCTCCCTTGCTGATTCCTAGTGACGCCAGATAATGAGTCGGATTTTAGTCCTTTTTGTCCCCGTAAATTTAAGGTTCTTTCACTCGTTTGATGTGGTGTCTCCTTGTCGCATGAGAATGTCTCATGTGTTTCTTTGGTACTTTGTAGTGCGACGTTGGCGTTTTTGTGGAGCATTGAGTCCCCTTCGGGTTGTGTGAGTTGAGTACTTACTTTGAGACGTCACTGAAGTGGGTTATCGGGAGCTGAGGGGTTACCTCTGATTAGAATTTGATGCTTCGAGATTTTTGATATGTTGGAGGTTTGGTTGAGACGCAGTGCTGCGGGATAACCTGAGGTATACTACCGACTTAAGTGAAAAGAGATCCTCCTAGTTTGATACTGTTAATATAATTTTCGGACATGGAACAAACATACTTTACAAATAAAATGTCCTCCATGATAATCATTACATATTACCACTTTTTCTCTCCTTTTTTTTCACTAGAGAAACACACACTAACTGTTTCAATTATCATCACAATATATCCTTTAGTTTTGCTTCAGACCGGGGAACTTTGTTCTATTAGCATTTGTACATCTGTTGCATATCGTTCTATCATCTTTTTCGTTTCTGGGTTGTAATGTCATACAATAGAAAGAGCATTGGAAGAAATTAGGCAGTGTCTAAGGTAGAAATACATTATTAAGTCTGATCTGAGATATGTAGCTCTTTTCTCCTTGTGAGTACAAGCTCTGTGTCATCATTGGATCAGCATATTTTAGCTCATATCGAGAATGATTTGTCAAGGTTACCTAATCATTTAACAATTTGACACCATTAACAATTTTAACTATATGGGAAACAGTACTATATTGTCCCTCTTTGTGTACTTAAACTCTTTGTGGCTTCAAACGAGGTTATGTAGTCTTTGTTAATACAATGTACGTAGCATGTTGAAACAACTCAGCAAGGGGTGCTAGTAGTATATGAGGTCCAGAATTTACGCACAATCTGCGCAGGCTGGTAATCTAGTGTTTAAATGATAATACATATGATATTATCTGCACACTGGCATACATTATAAACCAAGGGTTTTAGTATCATTACATGTAAATGTCTATATATTAACCACGATGTAATATCGAAATATCAATATGCGAAAAAGTGTCTTTTACCAACGTGAGTAATCGATATCGATGAGTAATGTTATATCAAATAGTAGTAAATATCGAATTTGAATAAAATGTCTGAAACCAATACGTATAATATGATACAGTAAAATGTCTATTATACCAATACGTGAGTAAATAATCGAATTATCGATATGTGAGTCAATATTCTATTATACCATACTGTTATTACGAATGTAAATTCTAGACCGTGAGTATATCGAATATCGATATGAGTAAAATGTCTATTATACCAATACGTGAGTACATTCGAATTATCGAATATGTAAGTAAATGTCTATTATAACATACGTGAGCTAATTCGAATATCGATTAGTGAGTAAAATTTTACCTACTGTAATACAATATATCGATGTGGTACATGTCTATAACCAATGTGAGTCAAGCAATACGACCAAGTAAAATTGCTTATATACCAATACGCGAGTAAATACATTTATGGGATATTATCGAATGTTCACTAAAAACCGTTTGAGAGCTCAAAGTAGTGAGTAGCGATAAAATTGCTTTTTCGAAGTCCTTGAATGGAAACATGTTCTCCGCAGACCATTTCCCAGTCCCCAGCCATTTACATTGTTACATCGATATTTTAAATTGTAATTTCATTTCTCGACTTTTTCAAACTATTTGCTCCTTGACTTAATGGTCCGTTTTCGAACTTTCGAACTTTCCATAGTTCAGTTTCAAAAACGGACAAAACTTCGGCCTCTCTATTACGATTAGCACAGCTTTGCCATTTCTCATACTTGTTCCGGAAGTGGCAGTGTCTCCTTGACAATTCTGCACAAAAAAAACAAGACTGTGTGTGATACGTTCCATGCATCAAGACTGATGATAGGTGACGGCAGAAGAGGGAACCCAAACACGATAACAGCGATAACCACATGAAGTATTGTGAAGTGTGTATAAATTTTAAACAGTGCTCAGTTGCTTCGCTTAGCCTATTTTGGGGGGCCTGTGCCCCCAAACATGTCTGGGGTACCCCAATTATTTCACGGGGAGCCGGCCTGCTGTCCCCCACCCCCCCCCGGGGCGCAGCAGCTGTCCCCACTGCCAGACAACTTCTAAGCACTGAAGTGGAGAATACCTCTCGCTGTGCGGTGTCTTTTGTAAGCTGAGGAAGTTCACGGCGGACATTTCTCCCATTATCCAAAAATGGCTCCATCAGATTCATGGCCACATTCTCTGCCAGGAATGTGCATTGATTATCTTTCCTATGCTTGTATAAAACAAAGATAAATGTTCATTAACTTACCCCCTAAAATTAGAAACCTTACCCCCTAACGTTCCTGCAATGTTTGGACAACTAGGCCGATCATTTTGTGATTGAAAGTTGAAAGTGAAATGAATGTAGTACAGGGAGCATTGCGGTAAGGTAAGTAAGTAAATTACTAATGTATGTAGATATAAGAAAGAGATAGATTCAACGAGTCAGCCAGCGTTGTAACTACCAGGGGAGCAACCACAGGGGGGCCAGGAGCCAATGGGGCCCCATCTTCTATTTTTTTTCCTATGAAGATTCAGCTTCTTTCCAGAAAGCCACTGTGGTAAAAAACACGATAGGGGCCTCATCATAGGTTTTGGCTGGGGGGCCCCGTGATTTCTAGTACGGCCACTGGAGTCAGCATACTGTACATTATATGAAAATATAGGTGGAAAACCTAGCACTACATGTCGTTTTACAATGTAGGAAGACAGGAATCAGGTACATACAATTATTCCCCTGTATTATATATTGTACAGGCATAGTTACAGCAGATTTATAGTATAGTATAGTATTTGAGGTTGAATAAAGACATACGTCCATCCAGTTAACCCATCTAGCAATATCCTCATTTCCTGCCTACTGTTGATCCAGGGAAGGCAAAAAAAAACACCAAATTATGAAGGGGAAAAAAATTCCTTGCGACTCCAAGTGGCAATCGGGAAATTTCCCTGGATCAACTCTACTTATGTATCAATACCAGTAACTTGCAACATTCCTGTTTTTGCAGAAAAACTCATCCAGCTTTTTTTTTTTTAAACTGACCAATGAACCTGCCATACAAAGTTCCACTGGAAGACAGTTTCATAGTTTTACCGTTCTCATAGTGAAAAAAAAACCTTTCCGAGCTTGAAGCCTAAACCTTTTTTCTTCAAGTCTTAAGGGATGTCCTGTGTCCTTTGCATGTTCTATTGGTGGAACAATGCCCCAGATAGTTTTTATTGTATGGCCCGTTAATGTTTTATACACAGTAATCATATCCCCACGCAAGCGCCTTTTCTCCAGCGTACATAATTGTAACTTTTCCAGTCTCTTCAATTCAGCTCCCCCAATCCCCTTATTAATTTGTGCCTTTCTCTGAACCTTTCCATTTCAAAGATGTCCTTTTTGTACACCAGGATTCAACATTGCACAGCATATTCGAAATAAGGCCTTATCAATGCTTTGTAAAGAGGGAGAATTACATTTTTCCTCCTTGAATCCATACCTCTTTATACAGACAATACCTTGCCGCCTGGCACATGCTTGCTACTTTAAGTTTGTTATCCACCAAAACTCCAAATCCCTTTCCAAAGGGATCACTTAACACAGAGCCATTTATAGTATAAGCAGCCCACGGATTTTTAAGTCCAAAATGCATCACATTACATTTATAACATTGAATTCATCTGCCACTTAGCAGCCCAATGTGGCATATAACTATCCCCTGCAAGATTGCACATCTCTGAAGTTTTTAATGGTGACAAAGTTTGTGTCATCAGCCAAACACAGAAACCTTGCTGACAATACCCACTTCCCATCATTAATAAATAGATTAAATAGAAGCGGCCCCAACACAGAACCCTGGGCACCCCACTTAGCACTTTAGTCCATAAGATGAAGCGCCATTAACAACTACCTCTGCATCCTATTCATTAACCAATTTTCTATCCATGTACAAATGTGACTCCCCAGACAAACAGACCTTTTTCGAGATTTATGTTAGAAATTAATAGAGATGGCGGCTCTTTAAGCAAAACTCTTTAAAGCCAGATGTAGCCAGATGTATGCTTTCTTTTGCCCCATAAGGCCAGGTAAATACTGAGAGAATAAGGCTGCTTACCAATGTCTATACCGAAAATCTGACTTTTATTACAAGTGTAATAATAGCTTTCAGTTTCGTGTCAAGAACCAAGGATTTGCAAAAACGTATCAATTCACCCATAAATGAAGAGAATAGTTTTGACAAATTAAAGTAATAAATAGTTATGAAGAAAGCCTGTCAGGACTGGGTTTTGCTCTTTTAAGCAAAGAGGGTGTTTGCAGGATTAAAGGTTAAGTTGCAATATTGTGAAGTCATTAAGTCGAGATGGACTTAGTATCACACGAACTTGAGTTCGATCCGAGGTCGAAATCGAACTAACAAACTAGTTGGGTTTCCAAAGTTGCGGCAATTCCATATATATTGAATTACGTACCGTTTGCTAACCCTCGATTCGACCATAACCCTCGAATGCAGAGTTTTCAGCGATATCCCTCAAATGTTCGTTATGGCGATAATCCATAAATGTACCGTTCGATAACCCTCGAATATATCATTCGATTTTCAGTAACCCTTGAATGTAAAGTTAGATTTTAGGTAACCCTCGAAAGTAGCGTTTGAATTCAGTAACCTTCAAATGTAATGTTTGATTCTTGGTAACCCTTGAATATATCATTCGAATTCGTAGCCCTCGAAGTATTGATTTGATTTTCGGTAGCCCGAGTGTATAATTTAGTAGTAACCCGAATAGGCCATAACCCGAATGTGGAAAACAGGCAATTGCCCAACGTGGGGGAAGGAAGGTTTAATGCGTTTTGGTGACATGTTTCCCAGACCATTTCCCAGGTGCTACAGCCATTTACAGTAAGGTACATTGCATTTTATTGTAATTAATTCAAACTTTTTGAACTATTGTCTCCATTGATTTTAAGGGGTCCCTATACTCACTCAAACACAACTTTACATTATTCTGAAACTACAATTTGAAGAGAAAGTAAAATGGTGGTACTCAATATTTATTTGTGCTTGCTTTGTCATTAAAGTTAATGCTGAGTAGTAAGTGTTGCTTAATTCCCCCCCAACCTGCCGTACTCAACTGCTTATTTTAGTGTCGTTAATTTCTGCAACAGCCTCACGATAGACACTGCCTTGCTTACACATCACCTTCCTCCCCTGCCTTATTTTCTCTGCTGAGTTCTCTTTACTGTAATTATTGCAGAAAGTGTGCTGGCAGGCAGCCAAAGATCCTAGTAAAAAGGTCAGGAATGGGAAAAATATTTAATTGGGAGTGACTGTCTTTCCTAAAGTTGTGATTTCAATAATAATTTCTCAGAAGCTACAGCTCATATTTAAAATTCAAAAAAGTTTTGAAATAGTGGAATCATGCTGCATCTTAATGTACATTTGTGGAAATTCGAAGTTCGAAGTTCAGAAACGAGGCGAATGTATTCACATCTCAGTCATCATTGTATTAATGTTCAACAGGAGTAAGGAGGAAAGAACTTGTTTGCAAGCTAGAGGTTACTGAATCCAGGTTTTTTGTATTGAAGTTCCCAAGTAAGGAACAAATAAAATTCTATATCTATAAAGGAAATTGGCATAAACCCAAAATACCATTTTCCAAATGTTCAATAGTTTAAAGATTTTTTGAGATAAAGTCCTATGTAATGTAAATTAAAGATTTTTTTTGAAAGGGTATACTCCACCCTGAATTTTTTCTGTAATGTAGGGCACCCTAGCCCCCCCCAACTGCCATGTTTGTTTAGTAAAAAAGAATCTATCTGTTGTATTCAATTAGATCAACTGGACTTTAAAATGTAGTTCTTGAAGACGTTTCGCTGTCATCCGACTGGCGTTCTCAATTAGAATCACTTGTACAAGAATCTGTGGCATTATGTACCCTGGAAAATCCCAATTGAGCATATACAGCCATGGTTAAGGTGTTGTGATAGGAAGTGGCTAACACCTGGCTGTGATATGCTAATTGGGATTTTCCAGGGTACATAATTGCCACAGTTTCTTGTACAAGTGATTCTGAATTGAGAAAGCCAGTCGGATGACTAGCGAAACGTCTTCAAGAACTACATTTCAAGTCCAGTTGATCTAATTGAATACAACAGATATACCATGACCTGGATGAATGAGAACCTTCACAAGCTTAAAAAAGAATCAGAACTCTACTCTACTCTACTTAAAGTCCTTTGATCCCCCGGCACTCTGATCCAGGCTGGGCTCTGCTGGACAGGAGAACACCACGGGAACAAAGCGATATAAGTAGAGTTCTGCAACTAACATGGTGGTTGGGGGTGGGCTAGGGTTCCCTACACTACATAAAAAGGGAAAAGGTAGCTATGAAGGGATCCAGAGGGAGGGAAGGCTCCCCTGTGTGCCCGAAACCTCTCAGAGGACAGAGAGGAAGCAGGGACTGGATGACTCACTGACACATCCTACTCTTCACTTTTTTCAACTTTGAACAGTCACTGCAGGAGAACCATAAGGAGCAGAGGTGAACATTAAGGATTTTTTTAACACTACATAGTGGGACCAATAGTGGGTTAAATTTTAATTTTGTGGGCCGACATGCCCTTTAATCTCTCTCTTGTAAATAAACTGTAAATGGTGGCTCAGTGGTAATTCCTGATACTGTGTAGCGCTAAAATTCTGGGGTCAAATTCCCCTGTGGAATTTTTATGTTCTCCTTGTGCTTGCGTGGGTTTCCTCCATAATCATAAAGTCATTGGTTTTATGTGTGAAATAAAATAATTAGATTGTAAGCATTTCAGGGGGCGGAGCTTGACCGGGCATGTAGGAAGACGTGTTCCTAAGCTGCTCCCGCTTCGCGGCCACAAAAACTACTAAAGACTGGTGTGTCTATAGCTAAAACCAACACCTACAACCGTCTTAAACAACGGAGTAACCATATAGAATGCCCCCAATGCCTCCTAAGAAGAACCAAGCGAAAGGAGACATGGAAGACTGTCTTAAAACAGATCACACCAAGGCCTCACAGGCCAACGCACAAGTGCCCTGCACTAAACTGGACTTACAAAAACTTTACAGCAACTTGAAAAAGACAATCCAAGCATCTCAGAATCAGATTATAAAAGAGATCCGACAAGAGATTGCTCAACTTGGAGACAGGGTCTCCTCGCTGGAAACCTCCACGGATCAACTAGCTACCTACTGCCAACAGGTAGAAATCGAACTTAAGGAAATACGGCATGATGTGTATTTACTCCGTGACCAACAAGAGGATATGGAGAATCGGGCGAGGAGAGGTAACATAAGAATAAGGGGTGTCCCGGAGGAGGTGACAGATCTTTCTCAGTATATTCTGACCCTCTTTGCCCATATAGCACAGGATATTGCCAAGGAGAAATTTCTTGCAGAGCGAGCTCACAGAGCGCTACGCGCCAAACCTATGTCTAACGAACCGCCTAGGGACATTATCTGCAAAATGCATTTCTTCCCGGTGAAAGAGCTACTAATGTCACTGGCTCCCCCATAGAGTTTGAGGGCGCCAGGATCAGTTTCTATCAAGACCTATCCACGACCACGCTGGCAAGACGGCGCAAATTCAAGCCTTGGATACGATCCTACTTCATCACAAGCTGATCACAGATGGGGGTTCCATTTCAACTTACCATTCTGATAAATGGGAGACCCATCTCCATTTCCAACATGGAGGACATGGAGGATTTTCTAAAGAGGCTAGGAATCCAACATACGGAGGAATCCCGCACAAACAGAAACTCCCCCAGCAGATCCTCTCCACCCAGACCCAAGTGGAACCAAGTCACCACGAAACTACACCATAGCCCAAGGAAGAACTCTGAGGGGCTGACCAGACCAATCTGTCAATGATAGGCCTTTTGAAGGTATCCATGAAAACAGCGAGATACAAAAGGTAGGAGCATGTCAAAGTCCGCAGCAACCATAGCAAAGACTACCATTTCCCAAAGGCCAACTTACCTCTTAAAAAGGCGGTTTAGAAAAACATTTTTGTACTTGTGACATATACAACAGACGGATACCATTGACTCTATGGCCGCTGGGGGGAGGGTGGGGACACATCAAGGTGGCTAACAATATGGACAGAATACTGCCTGAAAATAGCAAGCTACACCATAAACAAAGACTATAACCTTGTGAAGCCACAAAGAAGTTTAAGTACACAAAGGGACAATATAGTACTGTTCCCATATAGTTAAAATTGTTAATGTGTCAAATTGTTAAATGATTAGGTAACCTTTGAAAATCTATTCTCGATATAGCTAAACTATGCTGATCCATGATGACCACAGAGCTTGTACTCCACAAGGAGAAAAGAGCTCAATATCTCAGATCAACATTAATAACTGTATTCTCTACCTTAGCACTGCCTAAGTTTCTTCCAATGCTCTTTTTATTGGTATGACATTACAACCCCGAAAAGATTATAGAACGATATGCAACAGATGTACAAAATGCTAATAGAACAAAAGGAATTCCAAATTGAATTTTTGAACAATGCCAAATGTCAACATAATAAATATTACAATTTGAATGGGTTTGAAACATACTCCAAGAAGTTCTCGTGATCGGCTAGTCTCTACTCTACTGAAACAATAAGAAGGAGGAAATGTTTTCCGGTGTTTATACTTGGTAGATACTTCAAATTGTGGCTGTCATCTGTAGAAATTGCCGAAAGCTCATAGCCAGTTTGTGATTAGACAACAGATAATATAAATATAATAAAGCATATAATCTATAGGGTGATATATTATATAGAATATACTTTATGTAAATTGTTAAGGGCGGTGGGGCACATCCTTTAATTCTTGTTATCAAGAGCACATTCAATTGGACAACATGCTGTTGTGACGCCTAAATATCTTTACATTGGGGGCAGTAATCGTATCACAACAGTTAGTAAATGGAGTAATGAGGTTTTTTATTTGATTGGTATCTTGATAGTGAAATTAATGAAGGACAAAATGTTCTACTTAAGCTACAAGAGTAGCATATGCGAAATTAAACAGTGTAATATGAATCAAGTAGAAGAAACAGAGGGCAAAAAGACATTCATTGAATAATCGTTGCGCTATAGAATTGGAGACCACAACTATATGATCCAACTTTTCCCTTTTTTAAATAGATTGCTGCGGGACATATATACAAATGGGTCATTTCCAAATCTTATCATTGTCAAGCATTTGATCAATAATATTGGGGGTAGGATATCAGAAAGTGGGACCATGCATATCGGTATCACAGATATGCAAATTGTAGGTGGGTCACTGCGAGCCACAATTTCAGCTTATGGGATTAGGGAAAAATTTATTTGCCAGCAATACCTATGATGGCTTGCTTTAGAAAGAACCAAAGACGCAAGCAGAGATCCCACGGCCGTAGCTGCATAGCAAAGCAGCACATACACCACGCCAATATCAATTATACAAGTGGCAGCATCGATAGTATTAGTATTGAGCAGATTAAGAAAATCTAATGTCTCCCAATAATAAATCTAGTGTGACTGAAACTCACACAACTGTCCATGGGGCAGAGCGATGATTGTCGAGTGTGATTGCATAGTCACTAGCGAAAGCATTTTTGCATGTTTGCCCACCCAATATTAGTTTAAGAATGGCAATATTCCGGAATCCACAGGCAGAGAGAAAGGGAGACTTTAATTTTCAGAATTCAAATTCGAGTGTAATCATTATCCTATGGGAATAATAAAAACTATAGGGATGTACTTTGTATGGAACAGTAAATAAACACCTGGGGGCCATGGTATCCACAAATTTTTTGCCGAAGACCGCATGTTGTGTACAAAGACACAGACCATGGGTATTAAGTAACGAACCTAATGACTATCGGAAACCTGGTACAGTAAGAAGAGAGATGAACAAAACTGGCGAGTTTACATTCCCAATGCGTGGTTCTAGCAGAACCTATTGAGGGTTTCGAAGATCCCCATTGAATCCGAAGGGTCGATAGAATCTTGAGTTTGTGTTAGTTTAACATCTTTTCCATATTGGCAAAAACCAAGGAGAGTATAGCTTCGTGTGGGGGCGAGAGTTGAAAAGGGAAAATGCACTAATAGATGTTTTAGACAAAATGTGTAGAAAATTCTTAATTGAAAGTTAGAAATTCATGCTGCGAATGTTTTGAAACCGAAATTGTAAATTAAACAAATATTGTGAATTTATCAAATGGCAATATTTCAGAGTGTAGTACGTGGGGGACTTATGGTGGTCATATACATGCTGGTATCTATAATAATCTTTATGTATTAATTATTACATACAAAAATTGCAAATCTTGTTTGTGTGGTTCTGATTGAGTGAAATCAGCCGCTCACGAATTGGACAGTTTTTCCTTTAGCAGACCTGAATCGGAAAAGTTTTGTATGATGTTTGTCAGCAAGGATATCCTTTGGAGAATGATTGCCATCCGTGTGCGGATCTTTGTGAAGGCATGCGCAGATGAGGCAGCATAGAACCAATAATCTGGCTCGCCAAAAGACTATAATCCCAATATGCGAGTGCAGTGGAGTTAGTTCCACGTAATCGCACGAACAGAGAAATTGCACCATGACGCTCAACCCAATATCACAGATTGGAACAGCATTCTGTATATGTTGGATATTTATTTTATTTTCGACTTTATATTGTGAAAGTAAAAAAAATGCAAAAAACTCAAAACAAACAAAAATGAAACATCGGAATATCTAAAAAAAACTCGCACAGCGAATATCTCAAGAGAGTCGATATACAGTAATGGTGTTTGAAAATACGCGCATACCCCCCCCTATGGACCACTTTTTGCGCACCGAAAAAGAAAAGTCAGATTTGTGGCGATTGGGGGGAAAGTCTAAACGCAATATAGAACACTTTTATCAAACAAGACGTTTGAGCGGTTAACACGCCAATATATGGCATATGGGCAGTACCAGAAATCTGATGCCACGTTTCAACACTGGTTAATCAGGACTTTAACATTGGCGCAAGTCCATATTTGGTAAAAAAATGTGTGGAAAAAATTAACAAACCTTTAAATATTCCCCCAAAACTTTTGATGCAATACTGCACTTAGCACAACCGCATTATATACATGGATATAGAAACAATCCACTATATTTAGACTCATCAAATGAAAATTGCTCCCATATTGGGCGCCTTAGCACTAATCTTTGAGAACTGTATAAGTTATGGAAGAGAAACAACAAACTGCTCCGATTTTTCTTACGTAAGAAAAAAAAAAACTTTGCGGCTCTAATGAGCTGTTAAATAAATCCAATTCCACGTGTTTGAAATAAATTAACATATAATGCATATTTTTTTTTTTTGCTGTACACAACTTCTTGTTTCTGTACCGAGATAAAGTATACCACTTTGGTATCATACATTAATTTAAAGGTCAAACCAAATAAACCCGTAAGACAGTTCTTAATTGCTAGCAATGCTAGTTTGCAATTTCTTTTCGTGGAGTACAAGCTTATTCGCCTGGAAAACTTCTTACAATGGCATTTAGTGTGGAACTATAAAAATACTATCGGCTGTTGAAATGTTGACGTAGTGTATCCTTTAATTTATCTCAATATAAATCATGACATAATTAGGAAAAACCAAATTACCGCTTTTAGCAGGCTGTTTTCCTGCTGTTGACATTGTGAGCTTGGGCATTGCAGGTCTGGAACGTCCTTCTTCTTCCCAGGATGCATCAAATCTGGATGTTCCTAACAGTTATTTCTACGATTTTGGGCTGGTCTGGATGGGTCAACACTACTTCAGAAACTCTTACTGGCTCAACTGAATCCCCAGGGCGCATGGGCTGGGCAAGACCAAAATGGTCTCATCTAGGGGTTGCATTTTTTTATTCACAGACAAATGTTGAACTGTGGCAGATTAAGTGTCTTAGATAGAAAATACTGCCTTTCTTTTCCTTAAAAAGTATATGATTTGCCAAACTTCTCCTAAATCTTTATTTTTGTAATTTGCATCATATTTTGGCATCATACAGGGAAAGCAGGCAAAGCGTTTCTTTCTCCTCATGGACTGTAAGATTATATAGGCTATAATGCTTACAGTTCCTCCCCATAGAAACTCCTTACAGGGTAGCTGTTATAACCTTAAATACATAAGTGTGCGATATTTTATAAGGGAGCTGCAGTGGTATATATCCTTATAAAACACTCAGCTATGCACTAAGTGCCGCATTTCTTATATTCTTATATCCCCCTACCGCCCTTTCAGTGTTTGCCTGGACAAGAGCCACTCGGACTTTTTCAGGTGTTTTAAACGTCCTAACAGAACCTGCTAGAAGCCTGGCTTCCTGTACTTCTAACCATGATGCTCTTCTCATCTCCACAAAGTTGTTTAACCACATAGATGCTGGGCTGGGATGTTCCTTTCTACTGGAGGTTAAAGTTACAGAGTAGTGGGGATTTTACGGTGGAAATAGGGGACAAGGCAAACTTTAAATGCGAATGGGTGAGGAATCACATACTTATGTTATTATAATGGAAAGCCCCTTCACATTATAATAAAGATCATTAACGCCACCACATACCGAGTTCCCTGTCCTGTATAAAATTTGGTCAGGGAGCTCCTCGGTGGCCGAATATGCTTATATTACACTGTAAGGGCGCATTTCCCATTTATACTATTCCAAAGGGGCATATTATCCCTAATATTTACTCTGTATTCGATCTATTTACGCTGTAGACCGATTTCAAACTGACAACCATAGACATAACAGATCTTTTTACCTTTACAAGGGTATCTCGCACTGATAAAAGTCACGGGGTTGTAAGGTTAGATGATGTGATAGGTGGATATGTACCTGCATATCCTGTGTCCTTGACAGTCGTTTAGAAGAAATCCATGAGATTTCCCCCAGAACGCTGTGGCATGGTGCCAGGCCCCACTTTCAAGTGATGCCTGCATAGAAGTGTCCGAGCGCGATTGTCCTTTAGCCAGCGTGAGAGGATCTGTCGGGACTCTGTACTGGTGTGGATCTCACTGGTTGGTCGATCAACACACACACACACACACACACACAACACACACACACACACACACCCACACCAACACACACACTCACACACACAACCCACACCAACCACACACACACCACACACAACACACCACACACCACACACCCACACATCAAGCTACTGAGTTTCACTGATTAATAGAGGAATATCACATGACCATCCACAGCCTTGCTGACTTAACACTAATTAATGGAGTAATCAGGTACTATCTTTTTCTCTCTACCACTCCCCTCCCATACCAGATTCCTCATATTCCCAGATCATCCCCTTATGAAATCAATCATTGATCAATTTTTCAACCATCTCTCTCAGAGTTAGACACAAAAAAAAATCTTTATTAAAAAACAAGTAAAGTCCTCTACTATACTAGTGTGGGAATGAGTTTTAAACTTTTTCTTCCCGTTCTCTCCGCTGCAATGATCCAGCTGTTAAAAATGAACTTAGAGTTAAGATTCAGGAAGGAAAGGATTTCTTACTGCAGGTCTGCTACCATGCATGATTGATGCACTTGACGTGACAGCACTCTCAGCACGGGGAAGACACACCCCCCCAGGAACTGCACAACTTTACCACTGCTGCTGCAATCAAAAGAAAGGGAAATTCTGGGGCAAAAAAAGGTTAAGTGGGGGTGTTGGGGGGTTGGTGTACTTTAAAATAAACCAAAAAAAAAAAAGAAAAAGCTTTTCCTCATTGGAGATACCCTTTAATGTCTAGTTATAATCATTTTAAACCTGGTTTGACAGTTTTTACCTGCTGTGGACATTTTGAAACAACCACAAGGTTCATGGAGAGACACAACAGAGATTTGGTTGATTAATCAAGTTACATGCATTATTAGAATGAACAAGTCACTGCTTCAAAAATACAATTAAATTGTATTGTGTTTGTTGATTTATTACCCTACAAAACGGACCAAAATGCCACAAAGGTTAATAGGCTTTACCCCTTAAACGCCCTAAAAAAGATATGTTTTCAATAGAAAGACTATGGGAGCACACCCTTAGGTTAACATTAACCAATTCTCCACCACGCTCAAGGTAACCCCATGCTGGAAGGTACTAAATTTAGATTTACCTTTTTATTTTGTCTATATATGTTTTTTATTGATCCGTGCGCAAGTATGAGAAAATGCAAAAGTTTGCTAATCCGAATTAGAGATGGCCGAACTGTTTGAAAGTTTTGTCCGTTTTTGAAACTTGAATTGAACTATTTGAAAGTTCGAAAACGGACCCATTAAATCAATGGGAGTCAAATAGTTTGAAAAGTTCGAATGAAAATACATTAAATATACGATGGTAACAAGAAGTAAATGGCTCTGGGACCTGGGAATATGGGTCTGGGGCACACTGTTCCATATACAAGGACTTTCAAAAATCTATTTTACCGTACTCACTACTTTTGAGCTTCGCGTTGTAAATCATTCGATAAGTTATCCCTAAATCTATTTATCGCGTATTGGTGTAAATAGACATTTTACCTCTCATATTCCGATTAATTCGATATTTATTCACGTATGTGGTAGTAATAGACATTTTACTTGCATGATTCGATTAATTTCGATATTTAATCTCAACATATTGGTAAGATAGACATTTTACTCTCATTTCGATAATTGATATTTATTCACGTATGGTTATAATAGACTTTTACGTGCATATTTCGTAATTCGATATTACTCACGTATTGGTATAATAGACATTGTTACCTCTCATATCGATATTCGATATTACACTACTCCGTACTTGGTAGTATACATAGACATTTTACTCTCATCTTCAATAATCGATATTGTAACTCGGTATGTGGTTATAATAGACATTTTACTCTCATATTCCGATTAATTCGACTCTTACTCGCTTATTGGATATAATAGACCATTTTACTTGCATATTCGATAATTCGATATTTACTCACGTATTGGTATAATCGACATTTTGACTCACATATTCGATAATTCGATATTTACTCAATTGGTAGTATAGACATTTTACTTCATATTCGATAATTTGATCTGTGTCATTAGTTACTGTTATATATACCTCTTCCTCTACCTATTCGATTTAAGTCGATATTACTCACGTATTGGTATATAGACATTTTACTTGCATATTCGATAAATTCGATATTTACTCACGTATTGGTATAATAACATTTTACTCTCATATTCGATAATGATCGTATTTACTCACATATGTGTATAATAGACATTTTACCTCATTATTCGATAATGTCGATCTTTACTCGCGTTATTGGTATAATAGACATTTTTTTGCATATTCGTTAATTCGATATTTACTCGCGTTTGGTTATATAGAAGACATTAACTCTCTAATCGTAGTCGATATTTACTCACGTAGTGTGTAAATAGACATTTACTCTACATATTCGATAATGATATTTGACTCAGTATTGGATATAATAGACATTTGTACTCTATATTCGATAGATTCGATATTTAACTCACGTATTGGTATAATAACATTTGTACTGCTCATATTCGTAATTCGATTGTACTACGTACTTGTTAATAAGACCATTTTATCTCCTATTCGTTAATTCGAGCTATTTCACTCACGTTATTGTATGAATAGACATTTTACTCTCATATTTTCGATATTTCGATATTTACTCGTGGTTACTATATAGACATTTTACTGTACATGTATACCTAAAACCCCCCTTTGTTTATAATGTGATGCCAGTTGTGCAGGAAATATAACATTTGTTTACATCTATTTAACACTAGATTTACGCGGCCTGGCGCGATTTGCGTAATTCCCTGACCTCAATCAATAGCACCCCTGCTGAGTTGTTTAACATCTATCAGCTCCATTGTTCACTTTCTTTTGTTCTGAAATACACCCATTTACTGTGGAGGCCTGGCACCTTTGGCATTGACGTATAGCTTGAAACCAAGGAAGGTTGAATCTTGGTGTGTGGAAACCTTCAGAAATTGTCTCTCATATTTATACAAAAAGACAACATTTACAATATTGGATTACACAAGTCTGTTTTTCTGTTTTAAAATTTTACAGCGATTTGATTTACAGCGTTTGGCAGACCCTGTCCCACGTCCCTCATTTGCACAGTGCAATTCTGACCCGTTGCCCAGGTACCTGCTGCGATTCCTGTTGCAAGCTCTCTGGACCTGGCACTGGTGTTGTCTGGTACACACTGCACGCAGCGCAACAACTTCAGCAGCCCGCCTTTGTTGCAATTATTTCCATGTGCTGCCCCATGAATCAGAAACGGAGTTCTTTAGCTAGAGATATTTCAGAACACAATCTTCTTTTGCCCTGTCCAACCCTGTACATCCCTGTACAACAATGTTAGCATTCACCACTGCCAGTTCCGCTATGGTACAAAAAACTGCTAAAACTGACACCTGGTTGTTGCTGCTCTTAAGGAATCATCACGTTGCCACTTTGGTCCAACACGTCTACACGCACAACTGTTAAAAGTCGATGAGAGAGAGAGAGAGGACAATGATATATGTGCTTTTTTTCTATAGGCTGTATAGGCAACACCATCAAAATCAGTATTTCCTCCATCCCAAAATATTTGGGTGGGGCGTTCCAAGGTCGTGGGGTTGGAAGGTCTGGGGGTGGGGCATCATTTTTTTTTGCTATGGGGCCCAGGTTTCTAAGCGACGAACCCCTGGCTAATACTGTACTTACTGAAAGTGGCAGGATCAGACATTACATACGCTGGTTTACAATCAGTAAGGCACACAGTTAGTAGGGAATGACAGCAGGTGACCCCCGTTAGGTAGTGACTGAACAGCAGGAACCCCCCGTTAGTTAGCGAGTGACAACAGGCCCACCCGTTAATAGTGGAGTAACAGCAGGGTCCCCCGTTGATAGTGAGTGACAGTGACCACCAGGGTTGATAGTGAGGCTGTGACAGGGACCCCCGTTAGGTAGTGAGTGTGACACGCCCCCCACAGCCATTAGCCAGCAGCGTCAGACCTCGATAAGCGGGTGGATCTGCCAGTTAGAGAGGGCCGCAAAACAGCGAAGTGATGCACTTCCACTATTCAGCAGGTGGCTGCAGGTCCTAACGCCCACTCTTAACTGGTCGGCCCGTCGATCGCGGTCTGCGCTGTGGATGTCTGAGCACAGTGGGGTACAGCTGCGGCGCCACGGTGGGGGGGGGCTGACAGCAGGTGCGGGGCTCCCTGGGAACAATTAGAGTTGGGGGTATACCCCAGAACAATGTTGGGGGCACAGGCCCCCCACAAAAGGGCTAGCGACAGCCAACGACAGCCTGAGCTGTACAATTATACACACATTCACATACCTTCAATGTGGTTATACGGTCTGTTATCGGGGGTTTTGCCTCCTTATTTGTCTGTTCGCTTGCTTTCATTTCCGTCACTATCATCACGTCTTGATGGCATGGAACTTAGACACCACAACCAGTGTGTTTTTTTAGTGATATATTGTCAAGGAGAACTGCCACTTCTAAGCATGAGTGGGAGAATACCTCTCGCTGTGCGGTGGTTGTCCTTTGTAAGCTGCAGGAAGTTCCACGGCGGACATTTATCCCATTATCCCCAAAAATGCCCATCGATCATGGCCACATTCTCTGCCAGGATGTGCATTGATTATCTTTCCTATGCTTGTTAAAACGAAAGATAAATGTTTCATTAACTCGCACCCAATTTTACCCTAAAATTAGAAACTTAACCCCTAACTTCCTGCAATGTTTGGACATAGGCCGATCATTTGTGATTGAAAGTTGAAAGTGAATGAATGTAGTACAGGGAGCATCTTGGGTAAGGTAAGGTAAGTAAATTACCTAATGTTTGTAGAATAAGAAAGAGATAGATTCAGAGTCAGCCGAGTCTGTAAACTACCAGGGGAGCACCACGGGGGCCGGAGCCCATGGGGCCCCATCTTCTATTTTCCATGGACAGATTCAGCTCTCTTCCCAGAAAGCCACTGTGATAAAACACATATGGGCCTCATCATAGGGTTTTTTTTTTTTTTGCTGGGGGGCCCAGTTGATTTCTAGTTACGCCACGGAGTCACGCATACGTATCTTAATGAAAATATAGGTGGAAAACCTGCACTACATGTCGTTTTACAATAGGGTGTAGGAGAACAGGAATTCAGGTACATACAATTATTTCCCCTGTCATTATATTGTAACAGGCATAGTTTACAGCAGAGTTATAGTTATAGTATATATTTGAGGTTGAATAAAGACATACGTCCACCAGTTCAACCCATCTAGCATTATCCTCATTTCCCCTACGTTGTCCAGAGGAAGGCAAAAAAACACCACACAATTTATGAAGGGGGAAAAAAAATTCCCTTCCTGACTCCAAGTGGCCATCGTGAAATTTCCTCCCTGGATCAACTCTACTTTAGTATCCAATACCAGTAACTTGCAACATTCCTTGTTTGCAGTAAATCATCCAGCTTGTGTTTTTTAAAGGACCAATGAACCTGGCCATCACAACGTTACCACTGGAAGACAGTTTCATACGTTTACGCCTTCTCATAGTGAAAAAAACTTTCCGAGCTGAAGCCCTAACCTTTTTTCTTCAGGTTTAAGGGTGTCCTGTGTCCTTTGCCATGTTCTATTGGTGAACAATGCCCCCAGATAGTTATTGTATGCCGTTAATGTTTTTATCACTATAATCATATCCCCCACGCAGCGCCTTTTCTCCAGCGATACAGTAAATTGTAACTTTTCCACGTCTTCTTCATTCATGCTCCCCCAATCCCCTTATTAAGTTTAGTTTGCCCTTTCTCTGAAACCCTTCCATTTCAAAGATGTCCTTTTTGTACCACAGATTCCAACAGTTGCACAGCATATTCGAAATAGGCCTTATCAATGCTTTGTAGAGGGAGAATACATTTTCCCCCTTGCATCCATACTCTCTTTATACAGACAACTACCTTGCCGCCTGCCCATGCTTGCTACGTTTAAGTTTGTTCTCCCCAAAACTCCAAAATCCCTTCCAAACAGGGATTCCTTAACACAGATCCATTTATAGTATAAGCAAGTCACAAGGATTTTTAAGTCCAAATGCATCACACTACAGTTTAAAATGAATTATTCTTGCCACTTAGCAGCCCATGTGAACAATCTAACTAGATCCCCCCTGCAACGATTGCACATCCTCTGGAAGTTTTTAAGGTCGACACAGTTTTGTTTCATCAGAAACACAGAAACCTTGCTGACAATACCCACTTCCAAAATCTTAATAAATGATTAAATGAAAGCGGCCCCACACGAACCTCGTGGGCAAAACCCCCACTTAGCCTTTAGGTCCATAACTGATGAAGCGCCATTAACAACTACTCTCTTGAATCCTATTTCATAACCAATTTTCTATCCATGACAATGTGATCCCCAGACCAACAGTACCTTTTTGAAGATTTGTAGAAATTAATAAGATGGGCGGCTCTTTAAAGCAAAATCTTTAAGCCAAGGTACGCCAGATGTATGCTTCTTTTGCCCCATAAGGCCAGTTGTAAATACTGGAGGAATAAGGCTGCTTACCAAGTTACTAACCAAAATCTGACTTTTTATTTACAAGTGATAATAATAGACTGTCATTTCGTGTCAAGAACCACGGATTTGCAAAACGTCATTTACCAAATACAATGGAAGATGGATAGTTTTGAAAATTAAAAGTACTAAATAGTTGAAGAACGCCTGTCAGGACTGGGTTTTGGCTCTTTCTGAGAAAGAGGTGTTTGCAGGATAATGGTTAAGTGCAATCATTGTTAAATGTCATTAAAGTCGAGAGGACTGAGTATCAAAACCTGAACTTGGAGTCGATCCGAGTTCGAATCGAACTACAAAATCTAGTAGTTGGGGTTTTCCAAAGTTGCGGGCTATTACAATAATAATTATTGAATTTACGTACCGTTTACGCCAACTAACCCTCGATTTCGAGCCATAACCTCGAATGCATAGTTTCAGCGTATTATCCCTCAAATGTTCCGTTATGGCGATAACGCCATAAATGTACCGTCTGATAACCCTTCGCATAAGTCATTCGATTTTCAGTAACCTTGTCAATGTAAAGTTAGATTGTTATGGTAACCCTCGAAAGTAGCGTTTTGACAATTCATAACCCTTCAAAATGTTAATGTTTGATCTTGGTAACCCTTGAATATATCTTCGACGTTCAGTAGCCCTCGAAGTATTGATTTGTATTTTCGTAGCCCTCGAGTGTTTATCATTTAGTAAACCTCGAATAGCATAACCCTCCGAATGTGGAAACCAGGCAATTGCCCAAGTGGGGGAAGGAAGTGTTTAAATGCGTTTTGGTGACATGTTTTCCCTACACATTCCCAGGTGCTACAGCCATTTACAGTAAGTTATACCATGCTATTTTTATTTGTAATTAATTCAAACTTTTTGAAACTATTGTCTCCCAATTGACTTGAAGCCGGTCCCTATACTCACTGCAAAACAACTTTAATATTCTGAAACTACAAAGTGAGAGAGTAAAATGGTGGTGACTCAATTTTTTTGTGCTTGCTTTGTCATTAAATTGTTAATGCTGATAAGTGTTGCTAATTCCCCCCCACCTGCCTTGACTACACTGCCCTTCCTTATTTAGTGTCGTATAATTTCTGCACAGCCTCACGATAGACATGCTCTGCTTACCATCACACTTGGCTCCCCCTGCCTTCTTTTCTCTGCTGATTCTGCTACTGTAATTATTCAGAAAGGTTGCTGCAGGCAGCCAGAGATCTAGTACAAAGGTCATGAATGGGAACATATTATAATTTGGAGTTGACATGTCTTTTCCTAAATGTTGTGATTTCAAATAATAATTTCCAGAAGTCAGCTCATATTTAAAATTCAAAAAAGTTTTTGAAATAGTGGAATCATGCTGCATCTAATGTACAATTTTGGAAAATTCGAAGTTCGGAAAGTTCATAACGGGCGATCATGTTTATCATCTCTAGTCATCATGTATTATGTTCAAACAGGCGTAAGAGGAAAGCAACTGTTTGCAAGCTGAGGTTACTGAATCACGGAGGATTTTTTTTGTATTGAAGTTCCCAAGTAAGGAACAATAAAATTCTATCTCTTATAAGGAAATTGGCAACACCCAACAATACCATTTTCCAAATGTTCAATAAGTTAAAGATTTTTGAGTAAAATTCCTATGTGTAAATGTTAAATTATTAAAGATTTTTTTGTGAAAGGGTCTCCACCCTGAAATTTTTTTTCTGATACTGTAGGCACCGTAGCCCTCCCCAACTGCATGTTTGTTTCAGTTAAAAAAGAATCTATCTGTTCTGTATTAATTAGATCAATGACTTAATTGTAGTTTCTGAGACGTTTCGCTAGTCATCCGACTGGCTTCTCAATTTCAGAATCACTTGTAGCCAAGAATCTGTGGCATTATGGACCCTGGAAAATCCCAATTGAGCATATCACAGCCAGGTGTTAGGGTGTGATTAGATAGTGGCCTAAACACCTGGCTGGATATGCTACTGGGATTTCTCAGGGTTACATAATATGCCACAGTTTCTTGTACAGTGATTCTGAATTGAGAAAGCCAGTCGGAGACTAGCGAACGTCTTCAAGGAACTACATTTCAAGTCAGTTGTCTCCATGATACAACAGATATACCATGACCTGGATGAATGGAACCTTCACAAGCTTAAAAAGATCAGAAACTCTACTTACTTAATTAAAGTCCTTTGATGCCCCCCTGCACTCTGATCCAGGCTGGGCTCTTCTGGCCAGGAGAACACCTACGGGAAAACGTCAGATATAAGTAGAGTTCTCGCAACTAACATGGTGGTGTGGGGGGGGCTAGGGTTCCCTACCTACATAAAAAGGGAAAGGTAGCTAGAAGGGATCCAGAGGGGAGGGAAGGCCTCCCTGTGTGCCCGAAACCTCTCGCAGAGGCAAGACAAGGAGAGCAGGGACTGGATGACCTCACTGACACATCCTACTTCACTTTTTCAACTTGAACAGTCACGCAGGAGAACCATAAGGAGCAGAGGTGAACATATAGGATTTTTTTAACATACCTAGTGGGAAACCAATAGTGGGTTTTTAAATTTAATTGTGGGGGCCGACATTGCCCATTTAATCTCTCTCTGTACAAAACTGGTAAATGGTGGCTCAGTGGTAATTCCTGATACTGTGTAGGCGCTAAAAATTCTGGGGTCAAATTCCCCTGTGGAATTTTTATGTTTCTTGTGCTTTGCGTAGGGTTTCTCCATATCACTAAGTCTTGGTTTTAGTGTGAAATAAAATAATAAGATTGTAAGCATTTCAGGGGGCGAGCTTTGACCGGGCATGTAGGAAGTTTTCCTAGACTGCTCCCGCTTTCGCGGCACGACAAAAACTAACTAAAAGAACTGGTGTCTTACTAAAACTAACACCTACAACACCGTCTAAACACCGATAAGGAGTAACCATTAGAATGCCCCCAATGCCTCCTAAGAAGAAACCAAGTCGAAAGGAGACATGGAAGAAACTGTCTTAAACAGATACACCAAGGCCTCACGAGGCCAACGCACAGGTGCCCCTGCACTAAACTGGACTTAACAAAACTTAACCAGCACTTTTCGAAAAGACCATCAAGCATTCCAGAATCAGATTATAAAAGAAGATCCGACAAGAGATGCTCAACTTGAAGACAGGGTCTACTCGCTGGAACCCACGATCAACTAGCTACCTATGCCAAACAGTAGAATCGAACGTAAGCGAAGATAAGACGGCATGAGGTGATTGTATTTACTCCGTTGACCAAACAAGAGGATCATGGGGAATGCGACGAGAGAAGGAACATGAAAATAAGGGGGGGTCCCGAGGAGGTGACAGAGCTTTACTCAGTATATTCTGACCCGCGTTGTGCCATAGCACGAAGGATATTGCCAAGGAGAATGTCTTGCAGAGCCGAGCTCCACAGAGCGCTAACGCGCCACAACCATGTGCTAACGAACGCCCAGTACAATATCGCAAAATGCATTTTTCCGGTGAAAGAGCTATCTAATGTCACTGGACGTCCCCCATAAGTTTGATGGGCGCCAGGATCGTTTACTCTCAAGACCTATCACGACCACGCTGGCAGACGGCCAAATTCAAGCCTTGATAGAGATCCTACTTCATCACAAGCGGTGATCTACAGATGGGGTTTCCCATTTCAACTACCTATTCGATAATGGGAGACTCATCTCCATTCCAACAAGGGACATGGAGATGTTCTAAAGGAGCTAGGAATCCAACATACGGCAGGAATCCCAGCACAAACAGAAACTCCCCCAGGCAGATCTCTCACACCAGACCCAAGTGGAACCAAGTGCACCACGAACTACACCATAGCCCAAGGAAGAACTCTGAGGGAGCTTGACCAGACAAATCTGTCAATATAGGCCTTTTGAGAGGTATCCATGAAAAACACTGCGAGAGAACAAAGGTATGGAGCATCCTCAACATGTCAGAACAGCAACCATAGCAAACGACTACCATTTCCCCAAAGCCAACTTTAACCCTCTTGAAAAGTAGCGGTTTAAGGAAAAAAACATTTTTGTACTTGTGACATATACAACAGACGGATACCATTGACGCCTATGGCCGCTAGGGGGGAGGGTGGGGACACATCAAGGTGGCTAACAATATGGACAGATACTGCTGAAAATATAGCAAGCTACACACCTAAACAAGACTATAACCTTGTGTAAGCCACAAACGAGTTTAAGTACCAAAGGGACCAATCTAACTACTGTTCCCATATAGTTAAAATTGTTAATTTTCAAATGTTAAATGATTAGGTAACCTGAAATCTATTCTCGATCATACGTAAAACACTATGCTGATCCATGATGACCACCAGCTTGTACTCCACAGCGAGCGCAAAAGAGCTCAATATCTCAGATCAACAGTATAAACTGTATTCTTACCTAGCCCACTGCCTAAGTTTCTTCCATGCTCTTTTTGTATTGGTATGACATTACACACCCCGAAAAGATATATAACGATAGCACAGATTGTACAAAATGTATAGAACAAAGGTTCCCAGGTTCTGAAGCAAAACTAAAAATGATTAGAATGTGTATGTATATGCCCTGAGGATCGTGACGAGAGGTCACGAAACATGTTGGGCGGGGAGCTTAATAGATGAAGGGGTGTGGATGTTTAGTTTGTATACCTGTGCTGTTTTTACAAGGTACCAATGAGACTTGGATTTCTTAGGCTTTCTGGCTGCCTGCCTCAACTCCTATTTTTGTGGTTTTATCGGGGCCGTTTGGAAGCTGGCTTTTTCGGGAGGTGAGGTGCAGTGAGCGTCTGGAAGTACCCCCTTGTGTCCAGGTGGCAGTATTGCTCCCTGATCGCAACCGTGAGTATTTGGGATTGATGTGGGATGTCGATTGAACTTAGGGTGTGTTTCTCCAGTGAAAAAAAAGGAGAAAAAAGTGTTATATGTCATGATAGTACTATGGAAGACATTTGATTTTATTGAAATGTTTTTCCAAATTATTTTAACAGTATCAACTATCTCTTTTTCTACTTCAGTCGGTTATATACAGGGATTTCCAGCATCCCTGCGTCTCAACCAAACCTCCAACCATATCAAATTCGATAGCATCAACTTTCTAATCAATGTAACCCCTCAGCTCCCGCATGTACCCCACTTCAGAGACGTCTCAAATTAAGGTAATCCCTCACAACACGACGGGAATGCTCAAAAAAAACGCCAACTCACACTACAATACTACCAAAAACAACTGCCAGACTTTCTCATTGCTAAAGAGACCCCCTTCAACGAGGGAAAGAAGAAACTAAATATTGGGGACCTAAATTCCGAACTCATTATCTGGCTCCTCCGGATCAGCAGGGAGAGTGCGCATACTTAATAAACAAGGACCTAACGATAACTGAAAACCATGCGATAGAGACCCACAGGGGAGAGTTATTATTTTAAATGTTCTCATCCATACAACCAAGAATATATCCTTAGTTAAAATATATGTCCCCAACACAAACAACACCAAACAAAAGATATTTTCAAGATTTAAAAATAAAATCACCTCTCATGCATTTTGGCTACTCTGTGTCTCTCTCTGTCTGTCTCTCTCTCTGTCTGTCTCTCTCTCTCTCTCTCTCTCTCTCTCTCTCTCTGTCTCTTTCTCCTATTCTGTTAGCAGCAGTGCTCACAATGATCAGCTTCCAGGTTAGTACTATCATTATAAATTGTCACGTTACTGTAATAGTGGCCGACTGTATTCTAGCAGCCAATAGGAATACCCCATATTATACAAGCACCAGGTTCCTCCTTACTGCTGCATGTGTGTAAACTACAGCATCTAACAAAGCCCTTTGTTAGTCTGTCTGTCTCTCTCTCTGTCTGTCTCTCTCTGTCTGTCTGTCTCTCTCTCTGTCTGTTTGACTCTCTCTCTGTCTGTCTGTCTCTCTCTCTGTCTGTCTGTCTCTCTCTGTCTGTCTCTCTCTCTGTCTGTCTCTCTCTCTCTGTCTGTCTCTCTCTCGGTCTGTCTCTCTCTCTCTCCCCCTTTAATCCTACCTTATTGCCTCAGGTTCTTTTCATTTTTAAATATCCTTAAAGTATGATTGTCCTTTAACTGTCTGTTGGTTGGTTGAATTTGATAGAATTTTTTTAGCCAATAATAACTAAGTAACATTCCACCGATGTATCACAATTTAGTATATGAGTATAGCACACAATATTAAATTCTACTCTCATTGCCTCCAGACATGGTCTTATCAGAGATTTTATAAAGTTTTAGTAGTAACCCTATTAAGTGTGTCCATACCAATGTATTAAGAGTCTGCACTGAATGCTGGGCAATATCTTAGCCACCAATAATCATTAATATCTGATTTACATTACTTTGTAGACAGGGATGTTTAATTAGATTTTCTGTATTATTCCTTCACGGTTTCCTCAGTAAGAAAACTATAAAGTCTCCTTTTTAAAGGGTGAAGTAAGAAGTTATTTTTCAGGGTTTCAGTAGGAGGAATCTTCCTTCTAATTTTATTTTATAAATATCATAAAATTCAACAAATATATATTTATTTACAGGTAAATATTTTTTTTTTTCAATTCAATGACCTTTGGCACTAAATGATCTGTTTCTTTTATATGAACCCATTGAAGTTGAACTGTAGACCAACAAGAACTTGACAATCTCATTCTATGACCTGTGGGATCTTGGACTATATCTACGCCAGGTGCCCTAAAGATGAGATATTACTTCTCATCCTGTTTACACGGCTGCTTTTAAATCCTTACAAAGACAGAAAGAAACACAGAGTCCACAGAAATTTTATATATCGGAATCTTCCGTTACCATGGGTTTTCGTTAAAGTACGGTCGCCGATGTAAATTTAAATTTGGAAAGTACAATACCATGTGATATTCTCCAATTCCGATCGCGGTCGTAAATCTACGGTCCCAAACGTAATTGTACTACAGTGATTGTGATTGGTCAAACATTTATGATCGTGGCAAGATAGCGATACCACGACTTTAGTAATATGGTCCTGTGTTCTTTAGTCATATGTTAGATAATATGATATTGTATGTGTATTGATTATCTTTTCTATGTTTGTATAAATGTTTGACCAGATCAGTAGCACTTCCGCTAAATGTAGTTGTAAATTAGCCCAATTGGAGTGTTCCACAATCCTTGTATTGTATGTGCTTGTGAAGGTTCTTTCATCCAGGTCATGGTATATCTGTTGTATTCAATTAGATCAACTGGACTTGAAGTTTAGTTCTTGAAGACGTTTCGCTAGTCATCCGACTGGCTTTTTCAATTCAGAATGACTTGTTACAAGAATCTGTGGCAATTATGTACCCTGAAAAATCCCAATTAGCATATCACAGCCAAGTGTTAAGGGCGGGATTGCATAGTGGCTAAGAGGTGTTATAGGTACACCCAGGGTAAGGTGTCAAAACAGCATTGCACATGGCAGACAGTTGCTCTGCTTTAAACCGAACAACACACTGAGGCATCAATTGGTACATCCAAAAGACCCAATACCGAAACACAAGAAAAGTGACATCATATATGCAGTGCAGTGCAGTGAAGAATGCTCTGATTTGTATGTGGGGGAGACCAAACAGCAACTGCATCAACGTATGGCCCAGCACAGAAGAGCCAATTCCTCGGGTCAGGACTCAGCTGTGTACCTGCATCTTAAGGATAAAGGACATACCTTTGAAGATTGTAATGTTAACATATTGGCAAAGGAACGTGACTGGTTCAAGAGAGATGTTAAGGAGGCCATTTATGTGAAAATAAAGAAACCAAGCCTAAATAGAGGTGGGGGGGGGGGAGTCGACACCAACTGTCTGACTTACCAACTGTCAAACTTACTTACAGAGCTGAGATCCCTATTTCAAAATGGAATGGTCAAATGGCAGCTTAAACCACACCCCTGTGTCTGCTCCATGTGAAAGGAAGTGTAATCCAAAAATTTTCTGTCTGCTACAATGGATGTGATGAGTATTGTAATGGACACATACACCAAGGCTCCTTATATTACATCTCCAGCCTGCAGGTGGCATCAGTGAGTAATAAAAGACAAGATACCACTGCTCTGTATGGCTAGTAGGACAGAAAGTGAAAGTGGATTGTGGTGTGTGCTTTGGAGAGATGTTGACTGCAACACAAGATCTTGTTTATAAGACCCTGTGTATAAGATCCTGTTACCACCTGTTCGGAGGACAGATTATTGGACAGACAATTTACCTTATTGGATACAAACTCTGAGTCAACAGATAAGTGCACACCAACTTACAAGTTCACACACTATACAGGCCTGGTCAATATTCAAAGTGGTACACCATAGACAGGGAAACCCCTGATTACTGCATATGTTATGTGGGGGACCTGTTTATGTGCACTGTCTGCTTTGTGCCAGACCACCAGAGTAACACACTGTGTGCCGTGCTACCCATAATCCTTCCATAAAGCAGTGATCTGGTACAAATTGGTGGCAGCGGTGCTGGTAATACTATTTATTATCCCTGTTTTCTCTGTATGTTTGTTCTCTGTATTAAGCTATGAAGGCTGCTACTGATAGTATTGATTTAAATCCTCCTGTCCTTGTACCTGCAGATGAAATTCCCCTATTAGACTCAGTAGCTCTACCAGGCCCAATTGCCAAACCTATTTTTAAACCTGATCCATGTGATGGGGTAAATAGGGAGTGGAATGATTGTCTAGAACAATTTGAATTGGCAGCCACTATTAATGGTTGGGATAAAGGTGCTTGCTGGCAAGTCCTAAGCCTTTTATCTTAGTGGTAAAGCCAGGCAGGTATACCAAGGATTTTCTGTAATACTGAAATAAAAAGCAGTTATCAGTTATTAAAAATTGCTCTGAAGCAACTTTTTTTCAATTAGATCTGTACAAAAGAGTATATAAAGGATAAATCCATTTCTTTAGGTAAACTGGGAATGAGAAATGTTTGGTTATACGTTAGATTATTAGGGCAATGCTACTATAATAACATGATGCTGTGAGGTACCTTCTGTTATAATATATGAGGTACCATCACCACTTGCCATGGTGAATACTAATAAGTATTAACCTATCATGTTTAGTTTCAACCACACAGTGTGGCAGGATTGCCTGGGTCTACTCTCAGACCTGCAGGATTATTCTATTTGGTTCCTCTGGAAGCTGGTGACTGTCTGAGTAACAGTTTAAAATATACCTATGTAAAGATTCTATATCCACTATATTCACACATAGCAAAACATACACACACATTATTTCCATTGTGCACCAACGGGCACACTTTTGCTAGTATATATATATATATAGAGAGAGAGAGAGAGGAGAGAGGAGAGAGAGAGAGAGAGAGAGAGGAGAGAGAGAGAGGAAGAGAATGAGAGAGAGAGGGAGGGAGAGAGAGAGAGAGGAGAGAGAGAGGGGAGACGAGAGAGAGAGGAGAGAGAGAGAGAGAGAGAGGAGAGGAGGGGAGGAGGAAGAGAGAAGGAGAGAGGAGAGAGAGAGAGGTGAGAGAGAGGGAGATGAGAGGAGAGAGAGAGAGAGAGAGATGAGAGGAGAGAGAGCGAGAGAACGGGAGAGAGAGAGAATGCGGATGAGAGAGAGAGAGAGAGAACGAGAGAGAGAGTGGAGAGAATGCAGATTGTGCAAATTTCCCTTCCCCAAAAGAATAACGTACATAAATATCAACTCGCACTGAACTCAGCTTTGTGTCTTGACACATCACTGAATAGAAAAGCTACAACTTGCACATCTGTATTTGACAGCTAAAATGAATGGTTTTCAGCCTATAATTTATCAAACAGAAATTTGAATTAAATAGTTTATAAACAGTGGCTAAATATATAAAGGCATCCTTCTTATTCAGGACTCAACAACTGGCTTTTTAATGGGAATTTATATGAATTAAATATTCTGCTGTAGTAACAAGTCCTGGTTTCTACATAAACCTGGTTTTGATTTGGAACTAGCAGTTTTGAAAATCCGTGGACCCGACGGAATTTTTGAAACTCAGAACCTATATTAATGGCAGGTGATTTTAATGTTTCCATCAACCCAAAAATGGACAGATCAAAAACCACTCATTCAAACATCTACAAAATTTCACAAAAGATAACAATATACTGGATACATGGGGATTGGCTAATCCGATGAAAAGGGAATACACCCTTTCCTCACCAGTGCACAAAATCTATACCAGAATAGATTATATATTTCTTTCACCTCAGCTGATATCACATGTACGAAAAACCCACATCTCAGAAATCACCTGGTCCGATCATGCCTACTCAGTGTTCTCCCTAGGGTCTTTTAGCTGGGCGGCCCACCCGGCTACTTTTTCATGCCACCCGGCTGGAAAAAAATTCTTGAGAACACTTGTGATTTAAAAGAATTGCTCAGTCCAGACCCCTTTTTTTACACCTGCAAGAATATTTTAGCACGTTAACTAGCTTTTCCAAGATCTCCAAGGCCACCCCCAAAAAGTGTGTTCACATGTGCTGCTAGTGTTACATGGGTTACCCTGCAGATGTTGAGCACTACAACTCCCGGCATTCTAACATGGATGCTGGGAGTTCTAGTTTTCAAGGTCTAGTGGGACAAAAGTTAGACATCCCTGAACCCTATATAATGAGCATGATTGCAGTGAACATTTTCCTACTTACCACCAAATTTCCTACCCCACCCGGCTACTTTTTCATGCCACCCGGCAGGAAAAAAATTCTGGGGAGAACACTGCCTACTGCTCAGTAACCCTGGAGGAAATAATAAAAGCAAAACCACAGCCAACCTGGAGATTGAATGAATCTCTGTTAACAAATGAAGAATATGAAAAGGAGCTAACCACACATCTAGAAAACTACTTTAAACAACACTGAGGACAGTGCAATCTTATGGGCAGCACACAAAACAGTTATCAGAGGCCAACTAATCCAATTAACATCTAGACACAAAAAGAAAAGGGAACAACATTACACAATTAATTAACACTATAAGAGAAGGAGACAAAAGCCTAGCTTGCAGATATGAGGAAACAAAAGCATCACAAACACAAGCAGCAAGACAAGAGCTGAGCCAACTCTTATCAAACAGAGCAGAAATGGCCCTCAGACTCACCAACCAATGGTTCTATTATAAAAGCAACAGGCCAGACACTTCTGCCTCTAAGGGATAACAAAGGCACTTTGCACTATGACCCAGTATATGTCACCAATACCTTCGCAAAATTCTATCAGAAACTATATAATGGGTCCACAACCAAAGACAGCATAGATAAGGAAAACAGAATCAACAATGATCTCAAAGAAACTACCACAACTCCGAAAGTTCGGTCCGTTTTCGAACTTTCGAACTATTGGGAAAGTTCAAAAGTTCGAAAGTTCGAAAACGGACCCATTGAAGTCTATGGGAGGCAAATAGTTCGAAAAGTTCGCATCAAATACAACCAAAATATTAATGGTAATTTAATGTAAATGGCTGTGGGACCTGGGAAATGGTCTGGTATTCTACAGGGCGCATGTGTTCTCATTGGTGGGATCTCTGGCCAAATTAACTAAAATGTATAGTTTATAGCAACCTTAGGAAGGCCATACACACAATAAATTGTACATCATGTGATAATAAAATTATGTACAGTAGCCAAAGATTGGACAATATATGGCCTTCTTTAGGTTTCATGGTACTCTAGATAATTGCATGTAATGGAGGTTTAGCTGTTTAGGTGCCCCCAAATACTTGTCACTATACGTTAAGGAATATATTTAGAAACAGAAAAGGAGAAGTAACAATTATATTTCAGACAATAAAAAACATGCTATTTCTTTATATATAATAAATAGCTGGTAAATATATTTAAAGGACAAGTTCACCCAAGGCATAAATATAAATTTAACTTTCTTACCCCCTCACCAAAATCACAAATCCACAATACACAGCAACAGAATGTCCTGAAGGCAGATTTCAGTCAGATGTTTCCCACACCCTTCTTTAATGGTTCCCACATCCTCATGCTGTAATGCTGTATAGGCATGCTTGCACATGTAGGGAGGGGGCTTGGGGATCAGCAGTCTGATGACAGGTGTCACATTACCCAGAAGAACCATGACGATTATTAGTATTGTGTCCTTGGCGTTTGGGGTGAGTAAGTTAAGTAGAATTTTTGGCATAGGAATGGAATTGATCATTAAAAGAGAACAAATCCCAAAATGTAAAGGCAGCTCCACATATCCTATAATTATTTCTTAGTAAAACCATTTGTTTCTCACCTTTGAATTCGGCCTCTTAATGTAGAAATCTTTGTCGAATATTTCTGGTTGCTGGTAATCTATGATGTCATTGCAGCATTTTAGTGTTGGTCACGGGCAGGATTTACCATTAGGCACTGTAGGCACGTGCCTGGGGGCGCCTAAAGTTGGAGGGGGGGTTGTCAATCTCCTCCCACCAATCCAACCCCTTTATAGTCTATTTCCCCCCCAAAAAAGAGAAAATGGGTGTGGTTTAGGGGTGTGGTCTGGGTTTAAGGGTGAGGGCTAAGGGCGCCAGGCTCTTTGGGCCTACAGGCTCCTGAGTTGTAAATCCGGCCCTGGTCACAGGAATAAAACTCTCTCTCCTGCACATGTTAACTAGGTACCTTGTGTGTTTGTATCCCAATCTTCCTTATGCTAAGATGCATGTAACTGTAGACCCCAGAGTCCCCACCTGCCAGTGTCTTCCAGCCAATCATTAGAGACAGCAGACAAAATGACTAGCTGAATTAACTGCTCAAGCTGAGTGCCTGACCAAACGTCTACACATGTGGGATCATTGGCCATTCTTCTCTCAGTTATTGTGCACCATATCCAGGGTTGCTGCCCCTGAGTGGGAGGGGACGGGCAGTGACGTCATTGTGGCTAAGACGGATGAGGGCCGCAGTCAGAGGCAGAGTTAGGGGCATAACTGGGCGGGACTGCCAGGGCCGGTCTCTGGGTGGGATTTCAGCCCTGACTGCGGGACTTGGGTTTTGTCCCTGTAGTCGAGGCAATCCCGTCCAAATAGGGATGCCTTTTAACTCTGGCCATATCATATGTGTACACAAGGCCTAAATCAGCTATGTTACAGTACATTGCTTCTTTATAAATAGGTGTCCCTACATGCTTCATTGATCTTCCAAGCCTGCCGCTTTAAATAGGTACTCTATTGAGAAATGCATTCTCACTTAAATATGCTGCAGCTCTTATTCGTACAACAAAAACACACTCCTCCAACCCTTGAACATTCCCCTTCAATAAGGTATACTTTTCCCTTTAAGATGGTAATATTGCATTAATAAACAAGACCCTACCGATAACTGAAAACTCATGCTATAGAGACCCACAGGGGAGATTTATTATTTTAAATGTTCTAATCCATACAACCAGAATATCCTTAGTTAACATATATGCCCCCAACACCAAACAAAAGATATTTTTCCAAGAGTTAAAAAATAAAATCACCTCTCATGCATTTGGCCCTATATTAATGGCAGGTGATTTTAATGTTTCCATCAACCCAAAAATGGACAGATCAAAACCACTCAACTCTATGTCAGGTTCCCCCTCATTCAAACATCTACAAACATTCACAAAAGATAACAATATACTGAATACATGGAGATTAGCTAATCCGACGAAAAGGGAATACACCTTTTTCTCACCAGTTCACAAAATCTATGCCAGAATAGATTATATATTTGTTTCACCTCAGCTGATATCACATGTACGAAAAACCCACATCTCAGAAATCACCTGGTCCGATCATGCTTACTGCTCAGTAACCCTGGAAGAAATAATAAAAGCAAAACCACAGCCAACCTGGAGATTGAATGAATCTCGGTTAACAAACGAAGAATATGTAAAGGAGCTAACCACACACACTTTAAAGAAAACAACACTGAGGACACACAGAGTGCAATCTTATGGGCAGCACACAAAACAGTTATCAGAGGCCAACTAATCCAATTAGCATCTAGACACAAAAAGAAAAGGGAACAACATATTACACAATTAATTAACACTATAAGAGAAGGAGACAAAAGCCTAGCTTGCAGATATGAGGAAACAAAAGCATCACAAACACAAGCAGCAAGACAAGAGCTGAGCCAACTCTTATTAAACAGAGCAGAAATGGCCCTCAGACTCACCAACCAATGGTTCTATTATAAAAGCAACAGGCCAGACACTATGTTAGCAAATAAACTCAATCAGAAAATGACCCAGAATAAATTTCTGCCTCTAAGAGATAACAAAGGCAATTTGCACTATGACCCAGTATATATCACCAATACCATCGCAAAATTCTATCAAAAACTATATAATGGGTCCACAACCAAAGACAGCATAGATAAGGAAAGCCGAATCAACAATTATCTCAAAGACCTAAAACTACCACAACTCAACACAGAACAACAACAATCCTTACAGGCTGATATATCCCCAGCTGAAATATATACTGTTATTAAACAATTAAAGACCAGAAAAGCACCAGGCCCCAATGGATTCACCGCTCTTTATTACAGGAAGTTCCAGTCCACCCTGTCCCCATATCTACAGAAATTATGCAACAAACTACTTAGGGGCTCTCAAACACTGCCCCCAGACATGTTAGAAGCTCACATAACGGTCATCCCCAAACTGGACAGGGACACCACCCAACTATCTAATTATTGCCCCAATCTCTCTTATAAATATAGATGTGAAAGTAATTGCAAAGATCCTGGCAAACCGTCTTAATGCAATGCTTCCTGAGCTGATACAATATGATCAGACTGGCTTTGTCCCAGGCAGGCAGACCACGGATAATAAAAAAACTATAACGATTATGCAACACACAAACACAAATAAGATACCCTCTGTAATGCTATCTTTGGATATGGAGAAAGCATTTGACAGAGTGGACTGGACTTTTCTCCGAACAGTGCTTAAACATTACGGTTTCCCGGATCAGTTTATCTCAGGAATTTGTAGCCTATACTCTAATCCCACAGCAGTAGTTAGAAATATGGGCTACCCCTCTGAAAAAATCTATATAAAGAACGGAACGCGACAGGGCTGCCCCGTCACCACTTCTGTTCGCCTTATCAATCGAAACCCTAGCAATTAAAATAAGATCATCCTCAGATATAACTGGTATAGAAATAGGAAAAACACATTCCAAAATCTCTCTTTTTGCTGAGGACACCCTACTCACCCCCTTACCTCCCTTCCAGTATTCCACAAAAATCTACACAAATTTGGTGATCTTTCAGGCTTTAAGGTCAATCATTCTAAATCAGTTGCATACACCATACATTTACCAGATTCAACATACAACATATTACATGACAAATTTTCGTATAAATGGACAACGGAATCTTTCAAATATTTAGGAATACAATTAAGCCCCAAACCGGAAATATTATACTCTCACAACTATTATAGGCTGATTCCAGTTCTGATTAACCAACTCAAAAGGTGGACCTCTTATCCACTGTCACTAGCCGGAAGGATAAACGCAATCAAAATAACTACCCTTCCAAGAATCCTATATTTTTTCAGAGCACTACCAATACCATTAAACCCACAAAAGCTCAATAACCTACAAGCAGAGATCAGAAAGTTCATATGGAAAGGGAAGAAACCCAGAATAAAATATGAATACTTAGGAAGGCACAAAGATAAAGGAGGTTTTGGACTCCCCATGCTATCTTACTATTATAAAGCAGCACAAATCACCCAAACCTCACAATGGATATCAGGAGCAGGGAAAATTGCCTGGGTAGATATAGATAATGAACTACTTGCCCCACTCCACTCATCATCACTTTTATGGCTGCCAAAAGAACAACACAAATGTTACTCCAAAAATCATTCCCCCATCATACAACATGCTCTGCAACTCTGGAACAGAACAAATAAACAACATTTGTTTTTCCCTCAATGCTCCATTTTAACCCCTCTGTTATACTCCCCAATCTCCCCTTTGGGCCTTACAACAAAAGAAATAACATACTGGGAAAATAAAGGTATAGTCACTATAAACAATCTGAGAAAAGAAAATGGCGCACTGAGCACATGGGAAGAAGCTTCCACACAATTCCAATTACCTTCTAACAAATGGTATCTATATACTAGAATACTACATTATGCCCAGACTGTTCTGGAGCGATGCCAGAGAAAGCAAATGACTTCTATAGAGAAACTTATGACCAATTTCACTCAAATGCAGGGTAGGATCTCCTCCATATATAAGATACTATGGTACGACATGTCACCAATCAAATCCAAATATGTTTTGAATTGGGAGACAAGGTTCAATCAAACACTAGATGAAAAACAATGGATCCAAATATATATTAACTCACATAAGAGCTCACTAAATATTGCCACAAAAGAAAGAACCCTCAAAATACTTTATGACTGGTACACTACACCTGAATATATACATAAAATCAATCACTCCCATCCCAACCTATGCTTCCGAAACTGTAATAACCCAGCATCACAATTACACTGCTGGTGGCAGTGTGAGGAGGTCCAGAAATTCTGGAAACTAACAGAAGCACTAATCCAAGAGGTAATTGATCCCACTTACAAACTATCACCATACACTGCCCTCTTTAACGTACCCAACCAAGGACTAAACAAACATGCCCAAAGATTGATCTCCCATATCTATACAGCTGGAAAAAGGCCTAATAGCGCTATCCTGGAAGAACCCAACACCATCTAAAACAGAGTTAATCTCCAGGATTTGGAAAATAAAGTCTAATGAATATCTTGGCCACAAAATACAAAACTCATTGAAACAATGGACCAAAACATGGGACATATGGGAGCTGAGAATACAACCCCAACTAAGATAAAATTTACTATGGAGACGAGAGGCCCAGGGATGACTGGAACCCCAAGGAACTGAAAAAGGGAGGATGTTCCCTACTTTAGGTAGATTATATAGATACCAGAAGGTGTCCTTGTTGTTTAGACTGTGAAGTGTTATGAGTAGTGTTACCAGTAAAAAGGAAATATCCCCTAACAATGTAACGGACAAAAAATAAATAAATAAATAATAATAATAATACGGTAAACTTAAAACAAAATGGACTATGGAAACAGTATTTATTTTTTTTATTGTTTTCTTTTACTTTCTTTTCACTTACGGTAGTATGTAAATTTTCTGTAAAAATGTGGGAAAAATAGCCATTTTAATATTATTTTTTTCAAATGCTATTGTTAAACGTATGTTTGATATATTTTCAAACAATTTTAATAAAAGGGTTGAGAGGTGGGGGTTGAAATCACATATTTAAAGAAAATGTTTATTGTGAAGGCAAAAGAAAATGTCTGCTTTAGCTTTGAGTAGCAAACAGAACTTAAAGTGAGCTCATAGAGGAAAAGGAAGGGCACATGAGTGGAGTCTATCATGCTGAGAAGATTGCTGAGACAAGTAATTTCTATGTAAAACTTTGTATTTTGGGGTTTTATTCTTTTTTAAGAAAAAATTATGCATTCATACTGCATATTAAATATTATCATAGTCACCTTTTTGCAATTTTTAGTGCTATATTTTGCAGTGAGCTCTAACAGCACTCCTTATTAAAGAAAAAAAAAACTAGAAGTAACAGAATTCAACAAACAGGCTGCACAGAAAGGTATGCAGGGCACATCTGTGTATGGGACTGTGTATTGGACTTTCTAATGGGCTGTGTATGGGAGAGAGTTAACCCTTGGTTTATACTTGAGTCAAGCAGTTTTCCTGGTTTATCAGTTAAAATAAGAATCTCGGTTTATATTCAGGTCGGTTTATACTCAAGTATATTCTGTAAGTATAATAATAAAGATAATGCTATATAATGTACTATTACGGTACTGGCATGACATTGTAACATGCTAATGTACCACTAGCGGGATTTTTGGTTGGTCCATTCTGTTTGATTTGTATCATTTCCCAGGTAGCAGGTGAATTTTTGGTTTGTCTACAAATTTGAGATTCACACAACCTTGTAAATTGTCCCAGCGTTACGGATTATCCTGCAGTGCTCAAGGTCAAATATTCAATAAACGAAAACTAAAGGATAATTACCATAACTAGCACTCACACGCTTGTAATGGACAGACCAATAATGGCCATTATATTAGCCCGAGGAATGGACTATGCATAATTTAACTATAAGTCATCACTGGATGATTAAAAGACAAATTTATTAAATATAAATAACAAAATCCCAAAATACACACAATCCCCCCTTAAAAATCTCTATATGTGTAAGTAGCAAATGGAACCAGTTCCGGGCATCCTTGGACTGGTCGGAGCCTGTAATGAATTTTTGGTTTGTTCTATATTTAGAAAGCAGCGTTGAATTTTTGTGCTGCTTTATCTCCTGTTTTTAACAAAATGTGCAGTAACACTATTTATAAGGCATCGATGTTTCAAGGAAAAACTCAATAATAATATCTACAAAGCTCTGAAATGGGCTTTACCTATGTAACAGGAGTGAATTATTAATGGCAAGTCCAAGGTAGCAATATATAATAGGGAATTGAATATCAGAAATATGGTAGCTTTATAAAAAATGCTAAACCAGCTTTCTAAAAGTCAGAAAAAAAGAGTCAATGGTATGGCACAAAGAAGATTTTTATCATTGCTTTATGTAGATGCCTGTAATACATTGACATTAGCAATGTTTTCTATCCCCATAGATTGACAGCAGAGTTTTCTGGCCACCATATATTTGCAGCATTGATAGTGGCACTATTCCCTTCTCATGCCCTTTCTCTTCTATGCTGCTTTGAAAAATAGACTTGAAAAGTGTGTTGAGTTAAAAACTTCTGCTCGTTATTCTACCTAGTAATAATATACTGTACTTACAGAGGGGCAGTGAAAGACACATTTTAGAAATCACGGTGCCCTGCCAAACCCATTGCTGTATCTGTATCATATCATGGATATATCTTGTACTGAACAATCTGTACATTATATGTCCGTGGTATGATCTTTATGGGTGCATTACATTTTCATAGATCCAAATTGCCCTAGTTTAGACTAAACTGCACAACTTTTATAACCTGGTCCTTTCTCCATGACTTGGTTTATTTATTCTAAAATTTTTGGAGCTTTGATGGACCTGACACAGTTCTTTGATTGATGATGGGTTGAGTTGGATAGTTTGGAATGGACTTTGGATAATTGGCAAGAGCATAGGGAATGGCATCGGGTGATGTGAAATGGGAAAGTACAAAGTTTTCACAACTTTAAATGCTGCTTATAAGAATTTGAAAACCAATCAAGCATAAATTATACAATTGTAAAATCTTCAACTTAGAAGATTGAACTTGGGTAAAATTAAAGAAGATGTATAACTACAAAATGGTTATTCACACTATTTTGTTTGTATTTGGCTGAATCAAATTCACATGCCCTTATGGTCATATGAAAAAATCTTCTTGCAGAAGCAACACATGGCATATATGCATTTCCTTAAATCTTTTACCTGGGGGTTATTGTATGCATGTCAGCAACTTAAAATGCTTCTAAAGTTTTAACAGAAGTGAGACTGGGTGCATAAATGAACCCTCTGGGAGGAAGCTTTATAAGGAACTAGTGATGTGAGGTACATTTTTTCTTCTGGCAGCTCATATCTAAGGAATATTTAAAATGTATTTAGAAGAGATCATCTATCTTGCAAAGCTGTTTCTTTAAAATAATCGTGCTTCAAAGCTGATTAATTAATTATTCAAAAATGCAGTGGATTGGTCTATGGAAAATGTATAGTTCAGAGATATTTTAGATGTGTTTGCTTTCAAGTAGACAAATCTTGAATATACAATGAGAGACATATCTTGTTTAATCTTACTTTATCTCAGTTTGGACAAGAAATCACTAGAGATGTAACCTCCTTTTGGGCATAACCTTATATTTTACTTATTCTCTTCAATTATACAATAACTAAACCAAGAATAATAATTTATAACATTTAACTAATGTAAGACAGAATACAAAATTCCTCTGAATGGAAAGCTCTATTTTTCTCATGAAAATTTTTTTATTGAGGTTGTTATATAACAATGTAGACAGACAGAATATAAGTTCAATTGCCAAAATAGATTGTTGCATAATTTTTTGTTTTTGTATATGGTACATTCTGACATTTTGTGGTAATAAACAAAATTTAAGATATGCAGTGCGATTAATTAATAAAAGTAGAATTTAAAGATCTATATCTGCTCTCCTATTTAATTAAAAAATAATCAATTAGTGTTAAAATGAGAATGCCCAGTAGTGTAAAGGGGCAGGGCTTTCAGTACAAACCTTGCACCTCTCATAGGCTGGCCCAATAACCGCTCACCACTAGCTATGTAATGAGTCAAAGGAGTAAGAGTAAGAGGTGGAGGTCTTAACTGGAGCAGAACCATTGGATCAGAACCATTGGGGTATTTTTGGCTTTTAACTATAGATGTCCTTTAAAAAAAAAAAGGTTCTGGTCCTCTCAATTAATTGTCTTTTTTCAATAAAAACTGCTGAAAGACACAACAAAACCCTCACATATTCTAACTATTCTGATACTATTCTGATACTGTTCTGATACTATTCTGATACTATTCTGATACTATTCTGATACTGCTTGACGCTAATGACATTTAATGACTTTTCACAATAATGTGATTGCCATTTCAGAAATATGGCTAAATAAAAGACTTTACTAGGCAGTGGATATAGAAGGATTGTCCTTGTTTAAATGTGACAGAGAGAAAACAGGGATGTGTTTTTATACATGATTTGAAGATAAAATTGAAAGATGAGATAAGTACTGTATAACCATCTATAATTATAAAGCTGAAGCCTTATGAATGGAGGCTTGGAGCTGTGCACAGAAACTAAGAGGCCAGGTAAATGATTGTAGGTGTCTGTTACAAGTTACAAAATGCTAGTAAAAAGGAAGAGACTTAGCTCCACACATAGATGGCAAAGGAGGCAACTTCCTACTATAAACAATGTTCTATTTGTAATTATAAAAAAGAGAAACTGCATGATGGGAGCACAAAAGGTAAGATTTGCCTAGTCTGCGCCTAGTCTGCCTGGCATCGGCAACTTCAGTAGTGTTGGTGTCGCTGGCTGCGAAGAACAAAGACTTCGGATCAAGACTACGGTAATATCGGCCTCGTTGAGGCCACCGGCACCAGAGGTACCCTTGGCGGCTGCAGGGGTACTTCCTGGGGTTGGTGGCCTCAGCAGAGCTGGTGTCACCGGATGGAAAAAAGAAGACGCCACCCAAGGGCTCTTTAAAGAGCCAACAGGGGTCCCGTTTCGAACTGTGGGACCCCCAACAAAGGCACTTACAAGGGCTGGGGAGGGGGGATTCCGGTATGGGCTTCAAGACCCCCTAAGCCCCAAAAGACACTTCTTCGGGCCACAAGGTCACTTGTAAGTGCCGCAAGGGCCCTTATAAGTGCCAGGGAAGGGGGGTCCTGGTTCAAGCTGCGGGACCCCCTAAGCCCCAAAAGACACTTCTTAGTGCCCCTGCTGGAGGGTCCCTCCAGCCCCCCAGCATCCCCACAGGCGTATGGGGCAGGGGGCTGGGAGGGTATGCTGGGAAGGGGTTGTGCGGCAAGTGGTTGCCGCCACGGGGCGAGGGCAGGGTGGCCCCACCCGCAGCACAATCCTTTCCCAGCAGCCCCTCCCAGCCCCCTGCTTCATATGTTGGGTTGGAGCTCTCTTCGTCGTGATACTGTACTAAGTGCATTGCACTAAGTACAGTATCACCATGAAGAGAGCTCAAATTACTGCCGCACATCGCCACGGTAATGCTTTTCGCTGCAATGTGGATCGCCTATATACATATGGCGAAAATACTGGTTTCTCCACAGCGATGTGCGGCGGTAATTTTTGGGGAGGTAATAACGGCCCCTTTATAAATATGCCCCTATGTCTATACATGAGAAAGATGTGTCCAAATCTGCCCTGTTTACCCTTCACATAGTTCATAAATATATAGATTCAACGACAGATCACAGTTCTGTACACTAAACAGCCACCTGTGCAGGAACAGTGGCCTTGAGATTTGTAGAGATACCATTTCACAATATACCATAGAACTTGCTAAAAAAAAAAGTTACTTGCATAAATAGTCAAAGCAAAAAAAAATAAATCTGTGATCATGGATGTATTTCTGTGGAATTCCTCGTTAACCTTTAAAATAAATATGCCTTCATTCCCCCCCCCCCCCCAAGATCTTTATTTGCCTGTCAAAATACAATGTATTGGGTCCGGTATTGCTAATGAACTCTGCCTGTGTCAGCCCTGCCGGTGCGAATGGGAGATTGTCATTTTTTTGCAGCTATACTGGATATAATGAGGCTGAATGGTGTTGAGTGAGATCTTTGGTAGTTTGAAGCTGATGTTTTTTTCTACCTTACATCATTATAAGTGAAATCTGAGTTCTGATCACATCTGCTAAATATTGTTATACATTTTTTCCCCATACATGTGGCAATAATTGTATTTCTTAAAATGACCCGGATTATAAACACTGCCCGCTGTGGATTCATAGAAAAGATCTAAACGTGGTAACGTGACAAAACATTCCATTTTTTTTTTTTTTTTTTTTTTTTTTTTACAAAATACGTGGAGTCCTACAAGTAAAGGATAAAGAAGTCTTCAATGTTGTAGCTGATTACAGACAATGGGTTAGCGTGCTGCATATTTATAGACTGTTACAATAGAAATGTATTTGCTTTTTCATAATTCAAGGCAACCAAAGATGCTTTTTACTTTCTTATAAAGTCTATGCTTTGTAGAAGATTTATTACTAAAATTACTGCAAAGCACTATATCATTACTACTTTTTTAGGTAGATGTGATTGCAACCCTTATTTAAACGGAATGTTTACCCTTATAACAAGAAACTGGTCAATTGGCAGTTGCATGCTTCCAACCCCAACTTAAATATTATTTTGCACTTTATTACCTGCATTACTAACCAGATATTTAAGGATAATTATTTCCTCTTTGTGGAAGAGTAAGATGGCTCCTCCCACATGCAGTCAATCAAGGCTGTGACAACTGACATCACATCCAATGATTGACTGCTGTGTCACCTGCTGCCTCCTCTGAACATGCTCAAGTTTATAAAAAGTATAGATGGCCGAACTTCAAAAAGTTCGAATTCGGACGCATTCAAGTCAATGGGGGAGTGATAGTTCGAAAAGTCCGGGTGATTTACAGCTAAACTAACAATGGTAACTTACTGTATATGGCTGTGATTTATGTAAATATGGTTCTGCATTTAACTCATGGAATGCTTTCAACGTCTCTTAAAGCCTCATTATCACACCTTATGCGTTTTTATTGTATGTTTTTTAAATTATGCTGGATTATTAATTTTTTTTTTAAATTGGAATTTATCTAGACTTGCCTATAATTCATACTTCGTATTATGTATTTGCAATGATTCTGCTCCTTCGTAGAGTTCCATAGCAAAGAGTAAAACATATGGCTTCATCTAATATATATTATAAGTAAGAACAGTGCAGCTATGGGCTTTAATTCCTCCTGATGAACATTTACACTGTTTTTGCATTATTAAAGTAAATGTTCTTGGATCAAAGACTAAGTTTCAGTCAAGGATAATCAGATTGATGAACCTTGTTCTCTTCCACTTCACATGTCTAGTTTTAAATACTGCATGTTAAATACTTATTAGCAAATCGCTTAACACGTTAGATAAAGCGTTACAATGATCCTCCTTAACAACTGTTCAGGTCATATTATCTCAAGTTTCAAGAGTTGCTTCAATTTCCACTGGGTATTATGTTTGGATTGTTTGTATCTAAAGATAGATATAGATATGTAGAGATTTAAAGGGAGATTAAATAAAAGTTCTTATCATTAAAAATGGTGCTAATTTTGCCCCAACCAATCAGATGATAGCTTTCAAATGTTAAATAAGATCTGATTGGTTGGGGAAAAATTAGCACCATTTTTTTTAACTTTCAGTCATATTTCCCCTGTTACAGAGAGTAACATGAATCCTCCATTAAGCAACATAACTCCAACTATTAACTAGTGATAAGTTTGGAATATTGAAGTGTGGAATGTAAAATTTCAATTAAACACGATGTTGACAATTCAATATTTCCACTCACATTCCAGCTCAATTAAATTTAAATTTTTACTTCATGGAATTGTAACACATTCAGCGGGAAGGAAACTTAACATTTTGTTCATCGCTAACATAACCTTTAAAGGAATTGTACACTGAAAAAAAGACTTGGCTAATTTCAATCTATAAATAAAAACAAACCACTTATTCTGATGGGATGGGTTGTTGTTGCTGCATGACTAATCCAGTACTTGTTTTGGTCAAACTCAGTTCCCCAGCCCCCTGCCAGATTATCTGACTTTCTTTGGGGACAAGCATGCTCAGTAATCCCTATGCAACTTGAAAAAGAAAAAATCTCAGGGTAAAGCCCCTTTATTCTATTGCATCCCCTTACATTCCTTCTCTAGTTTTTTCACATGTTCAGGCCTGCCAACTGCCCCAACTATATTCCCCCCTTTTTAAAAAAAAAAAAACACCCCAATGATGTTAATTGCCATTGCAGTTAGGACTTTAATGCAACAAATATGTATGGATCATATTTACAAGGGGTGTTTTATTTCAATGCAGAACAAGTGAACTCAAATACTGTTTGCCTAAGAGAACTGATCATAAAGCCAATTAAATGAAACTTTATCTCTCATTGTAAAGAGATCTGGTCTCAATGGAAGTTTTACCCTTTTAATTCATTAGAAGTCTGTGCACTGTTGGCTTTGTGTTTGCTCTCATGTTTACTTGAATACACTATTTATGAAAGTTTTGTATGATAGCTTAGTGCCCGTGATTGGGTATAATCGAGCGCCGTCAACCTCATAAACATCATTATTATTTATGTGTATATAAACAGGAATCCCATAGCACTTTACAGCGTAAGAAGTACATAGACTGCATTACAATAATTACAAGATGCCAAGAAATACAAACTATTCCAACAATAACAAAATCTCTATAAAATCTCTATAATGATAGTGCAGCGTACACGGAAAACAGCACAAAGGATTTCAAACTGGATGATCCTGTTAAAACTTTACAAACAGGAAAAAATTGCTGTTGTTTTTGCATTGCTCATTGAAGATATTATACATCAATATAGAACCAATTTATTTAATTACAAACAAAATATTTTAATTTGTAGGTTGGAATGTAATATATAAACCTTAAAAACTGTTCTGCATAAAAAAAAACAAATATGTGCAAAAAAATAAAAATGTGCAAATTTACTGCAATTTTCCTTTCCTGTACTGAAACATGGCAGTGGGTGCTAATGGGCTAAATCTGTTAGGAGGCGCTGGACAGGAAGGTATCCAGTATAAAAAGTATTATCTTATCAGAAACCCCGGTCCTTCCTGTCCCAAGCGAGACCTAAGAAAAGGAGGTGGGGTTATTTAGTAGCCACTGCCATGTTTCTTCTGTACAGGAAAGTAAATAAGAGGGGTGGAATGCATTTTAACTTTTTTAGCGCCATTTTTTACATATTCTGCATGAGCTACATCCAACTTATAATGCTTCAAAGGAGAAACCAAGTTGCTACCTGTCAGGGTTCTGCACGGCCAAGGGGAGCGTCTGGGTACTCGCCTCATCACTCACCTTACCTTCAGCTGTTCCATTTCTCCTATTGCAGTATTACTTACATTGTCCTCTGATGACCCTGCTTTCCATTTGCCGTATGCAGCTTCACCATCTTCCTTCATTCAATGTGCAGTTTGCCAACCCAGTCAGCACTCTACTGAGTCTTGGAACATCTGTCCCCTCTATCAGTGCGTACCTAGGCTCAGAAGTGGTAAGTTTTGCCACTTTCACCACCATAATCGCACATGTGTATGCGTTCGGTCGGGTGCCCAACCGCAGGCATACACACATGCAATTATCGCCCAAAATGTGTGCAAGGCTCTACATCCAAAGGTATTCCCAACTGCCAAGCCCAGAATGTTGTTGTGGGCCTGCTGGAGTGTGCTTGGAGCTCAGGAGGTGGATCCTTCTGTTTAGAAGTATATGCCAATTGAATTTAGGAAGCAATTAATCTCACCACAATTTATTTCCTTTCTTTTACCCCACAAAAAGGATGAACAATTCTTCACTTTTCTTACATTCTTTTATTCCACTGGATTTGCAAAAAACTGTGGTAGGCTTATTTCCTTCAGATGAAATTGAGACAGGACTAAAATGATCATTCTTATTGTTACCCTCTCTGGATAAAATGTAAGATGCAATATGTTCTCTTTAGCTCCGTAATTGAATTGACCCTTCTTGATGGTGTTAGGGCTAAAAGAACTGCTGTTTTAATAGTTACAAAAAGGAACTGATTTTAAAGATTCAACAGGTGCCATCATAAATGAGTAGAGATACTTTAAGTCCCAAAAACCTTGATGTTACCTTAGTGTATTGTAGATCCTTGGATTCACACCATTCCTTAAATATTCCCCATACCTTACGATACCCACATTTTATAGAGGGTTTCTTAGCAGCCATAAAACTGTTGCGTGAGATGGACCTTTTACTTCTGGAGACTTCTGTTTAAAAGCCATGCCCTCAAAGCTAGAGATTCTGACCGAGGATGCAAAATTGTCTCTTGTGACAGAAGATAGTGCTGTATTGAAATTTGAAAAGTTTTGAAAAGTGATTGGCTAAGAGGCAGCCAATCACAGCCGCGGCTGCTATTAATGAAAACGGCGCTGGAATGAGGAGGCGTAAGTAAAGAAGAGAAGTGATTCTGAAGTTATGAATATAGCAGTTAGGGGTGGGAGGATATCCCCTGCATGGTGGCACAAGCTTTTAAAGCTTAATAACTGCCAGCCACAGGGGGAATGGGAAGGAGGGAGGGAGAGATGGAGAAAGGGATCTACTGATACCTTGATGAGGTTAGCCAAGCTATAGGCACAGGATGAGGCACTGACAGCTCCTACCCAGCAGTTTCCTGCACTTTGAAGAGGCAGAACAGGAGAACCACAAGGAGCAGGGATGTAAGGTAAGGATTTTTTTTTTGTTACAGTGGGGCCAGTAGTTGGTAAAATTTTAGTTTGGGGGGTTGACATGTCCTTTAACTTTCTGGTTGGTTAGTAATGCAGGTAATAAAGTGCAAAATATATCGGTTGGGGTTGGGGGCAGGTAACTGACAATTGACCAGTTTTTTGTTTTAAAGTTGAATTTTAAAGAGAACCACAGACATCTCGGCCACTATGTGTGTTTTTCTATTATTGGGGCTTTGCCATTTACATTCATTTAAGAGTACTATAGACTTTAGAACTAAATAGATAATTTCTCCAAAATGCTGCTGATGTGAGAGGTGAAAAATACTTTCTTTACATTTTGAATGATACAATTCATTCAGACATTTATATTATACCTTGAATACTCTTTTAAGCCATAGAAAAGGGCTGACATTTAGGGCTAGGCCCCACTTGCACATTTTAACACGTGATTCGATTGCACACTAGGTGCACTGAGCTCCGATGAGCTCCGATTCACGAAAAACACAGGCTCCATTGTATTGCAGCTTAAGGCAGAAGTACAATGATTATCCAGAATATATGCATTTTGAATGAAATATCCTATTTTATTTTATAATCTTTAGATTTTATGTTCTGGGATTAGTTCCCTGTATATTTTGATTGATGTTCTCCATACATTACACTGTAGGTCCTCACAAACCTGCTTGGTTTCATTCAGTCTAGGTTCTGTCCAATCTGTGGGTTTGTAGAAAGGATTTTTGTGCAGGTAGCTACAGGGCGTATTTATAAAGGCGCGGTATTGCTATTTTTGCAATACTGCGGCTTTAACAATCAAAACCACGATCTCAGACATACAGTAATTGTTCAATAGCCCATACAATACCCATGCAACAATGGTAACTTACTGTAAATGACTGTGGCACCTGGGAAATGGTCTGGGGAACCTGTTTAAAACTTCTTTCCGATGGGGCAATTGGCAGGTTTGCGCAAGCTACATTGGAGGGTTACTGAACACTACATTGGAGGGTTACTGAACGCTACGACACTTTCGAGGGTTACTGAATGCTACTTTCTAGGGTTACTGAACGCTACATTCAGAGGGTTACTGAACGCTACATTCGAGGGTTACTGAACGCTACATTCGAGGGTTACTGAACGCTACATTCGAGGGTTACTGAACGCTACATTCGAGGGTTACTGAACGCTACATTCGAGGGTTACTGAACACTACATTCGAGGGTCACCAAAAATAGAACAATACATTTGAGGGTAATGAAATCGAACAATACATTCGAGGGTTAAGAAAGTCCAAGGCTACAATCGAGGGTTAGCGAAATGAACAATTCATTCAAAGGTTGACGAAAACGAACATTACATTCGAGGTTTAACGAACGATACATTCTAGAATTAGCGAACAGCTTGTAAATTTGTCAATTATCAAATTTTCAATAATTATAGTAAATACAGCTGCGAGTTCGAACAGCTGCGAGTTGTGAAACAATGAGAAGATGATGAGGTACCAAGTAAGGACTTAATGCAGCTCAAATTTGTGGAATTGCCTGTTTATCATAACACAACATGTTTCGGATGGCGTGGTCCTTTACCACAAGGAGCAGGGATGTAAGGTAAGGATTTTTTTTTGTTACAGTGGGGCCAGTAGTTGGTAAAATTTTAGTTTGGGGGGTTGACATGTCCTTTAACTTTCTGGTTAGTAATACCAGTAATAAAGTGCAAAATATATCGGTTGGGGTTGGGGGCAGGTAACTGACAATTGACCAGTTTTTTGTTTTAAAGTTGAATTTTAAAGAGAACCACAGACATCTCGGCCACTATGTGTGTTTTTCTATTATTGGGGCTTTGCCATTACTTGGTACCTCATCATCTTCTCTTTGTTTCACAAGTTGCAGTGCTCGGAGGCATAGCACAGAGGGAACCGCTAAGGCAGTTAATATTTGAGAAGGGATGGTGTTGCACAAATGGACATTCAGCCTGAACTCGGGTTCAAGTTCGGGTCCATCACTAACGATAACCCACCATATCAGAAGTTTCCCGAAACCATGGGGTAATGAACATGGCCCTACATACGGACCCATTCTAATTATTTGGTTGAGAATATAACGCACAGTAACTCTGTGTGCTTACGCAGGTATCTGCTGATGGCTCCATACTGTTCAAATACTTTATTAAAACTCTGTGCATCTCACTCGAACGCTAACCTAGTTATCTCTATACACAACATGCCAATTAGAGTGAAGGGTACTGACAGGTAACAGACAATTCTAGAAAATTAAACCATCTTCTAGTTTTAATTATGTACGAGAAAGGTTTGTGCTTTGTTTTTATTTAATGACCACTGACCTCACTGCTGGAATGTCAGAAAATTGCCAGTTGATTTTCACCTTCTAGGCTTAAAAAGGATTTATTAAACACATATACATTATGGAACACGTTGTGCCTATTCCAAAATTTGCTCGATTGGCATAAATTTAGCACGTTGTTTTCTTATACAAAGGTTTGAATTATGTTGATAAACTGAGTGGATAATGAAGCAGGAAGGACAATTAGAAATTGAAACTTTACAGATATTCAGGGAGATTCAATGAAAGTTCTTATCGTTAAAAAATGGTGCTAATTTTGCCCTAACCAATCAGATCCTATTAATATTTGAAAGCTAACATCTGATTGGTTAGGGCAAAATTAGCACCGTTTTTAACAATAAGAACTTTTATTGAATCTCCCTGGTTGTTTCTCTGGTTTTCCCTTCCAAATGACACGTATTCCACTTCCCTTTTATCAAGGTAAGCTCTTTTGGATGTTGATCAGTACAGGGATTGCTTATTTAAAAGTTAATATACCATTTCAGGCTAAAACACATTTCCCCTATTTAGTTTATATACCAGAAGTTTGTAAACACGATGTATCACCTGTCCCTTTAAATTATAAAAATGTAAACTCAGTAAAATCTTTCACTGCAGCAAGACATCCAATGACATCTTGTTGATCACTCACAGGGCCTATTAGAAAACTGCTTTATCCAGTAATCAAATATTAGGAGCTTACAATGTCACTACCAAAAAGACTTTGAGATGTCATTGTGTATGATATGTTTAATGAATAATAATAGGCTTACAGGGGGGAAACCAAACCTCATTAGGGAACATTAAACCAAAAGCATATCAGAGTAAATGAGACAAGAGGCCCATCAGGGAACATGAATCTAGAGGCACATCAGGGAACATGAATCTAGAGGCCCATCAGGGAACATGAGACCAGAGGCCCATCAGGGAACATGAATCTAGAGGGCCATCAGGGAACATGAGACCAGAGGCCCATCATGGAACATGAATCTAGAGGCCCATCAGGGAACACGAGACTGGAGGCCCATCAGGGAACATGAATCTAGAGGCCCATCAGGGAATATGAGACCAGAGGCCCATCAGGGAACATGAATCTAGAGGCCCATCAGGGAACATGAGACTGGAGGCCATCAGGGAACATGAATCTAGAGGCCCATCAGGAATATGAGACCAGAGGCCATCAGGGAACATGAATCTAGAGGCCCATCAGGGAACATGAGACTGGAGGCCCATAAGGAACATGAATCTATGGCCCCATCAGGGAACATGAGACCAGAGGCCCATCATGGAACATGAATCTAGAGGCCCATCAGAAAAACATGAGACCCGAGGCCTATCAGGTAACATAAGATCAGAGGCCAGGGGCATAGGGATCACTATAGCAACCATAGCAGTTGCTATGGAGCCCAGAGCCTGCAAGGCATGTCTACTCTCCTAAGAAAAATTTTACCATACATAGTTCAGCCCCACAAATCCAATTTTTGTTTTACTTAAACCGTTCAAAGATACTCCCAAGTTTAAGTAAAATGAAAATGGGTTTGTGGTGCTGGTAAAATATTTCTTAGGAGGGTGGTCATGCCCTTTCAAAAAACCTTGCTGCAGTTTGGCCAGGTTAGGTTGAACTGCACCGAACGGCCCCCATCTAGCTATGCCCCTGCCAGAGGTCTATCAGGGAACATGAGATCATTGGTCCATCAGGGAACATCAGACCAGAGGCTCCTCAGGGAACATCAGACCTGAGGCCCATCAGGGAACATTAGACCAGAGGCCCTTCAGGCAACATCAGACCAGAGGCTCCTCAGACATTATCAGACTTGAGGCCCCTCAGGAACATCAGACCAGAGGCCCCTCAGGCAACATCAGACCAGAGGCCCCTCAGGCAACATCAGACCAGATGTCACTCAGGAAAAATCAGACCAGCGGCCATCAGGAAACACCAGACAAGAGCCCCCTCTGGGAATATCAGGCCAAAGGATCATCAGGTAACACCAAACCAGAGGCCCATCAGAGAACACAAGACCAGGGGCCCATCAGGAATCATCAAACCTGAAGTTAATTCCCCAAAATATTTTCACCTTGAGGCACCTGCCATTTGTTTTATTTTTTGGTATTCTGGTATACACTGGCATTCCGTATGAATGTCTGCAATTCAAAACACACAGCAAGAAAAAAATCCTACATTATTTATTTCAATATATTGTATAATCTATTCTTATAATGAGAGCCTATCTATGTCGTTAACATCATTGATTACCTGTACTGTAGGTCTCCCTCCCCCAGCCCCAACCGCCATATTACTTTTTTCAGAAACTCCCCTGATCATTACTTACCTTACCTCTCTCCTCTGACATACTGTCATGGCCCTCTGCTTGCATGAAACTGCAAGCAGGGAGCGGGACCGGCAGCGGCATCCATGATTAGCTGAGAGACAGCCAATTATGGACACGGCTTCCGGCTGCACAGAACGTCAGGGTAAACAGGTAATGTAAGTAGAGTTCGGGGGAGTTTCTGCACAAAGTAATATGGCGGTTGGGGCTGGGGAGGGAGCCCTACACTACAGAAAAGGGGTTACACACTAGAGGGAGGGAGAGCAAAACATGAGGGAGAGGGTGGGAAGGCAGGAGGGGATAGCTGAAGTGCGCATGGCAGAGTCCAGGCTCCTGGTGGCCAGTTTTTGGGACTTTGGAGAGACATTACAGGAAAACCATTTGGAGCAGGGATGTAAGGTAAGGATTTTATTACACTACACAGTGGGGCCAGTAGCGGGTTAAATAATAGTTTTGGGGGTGAACATGCCCTTTAATAGTCTATGGTGTCAAAACAGTACAAGGCAGACATTTGGTGTTGAATTCCTACACCTCTATTTAGACTTTGTTTTTTTATTTTGACATAAATAGCCTCATTGACACCTCTCTTGAACCAATCCTGTTCCTTTGCCATGATGTTGACATTACAATCTTTAAAGGTATGTCCTTTTTCCTTAAGAATTGGCTCTTCTGTGCTGGGCCATACGTTCTCAACAAGTCATTCTAAACTGAAAAATCAAGTCAGATGACTAGCGAAACATCTTCAAAAACTACATTTCAAGTCCAGTTGATATACTGTAACTGAATACAACAAATATACTATGACCTGGATAATTGATAACCTGCACAAGCAATATACTGTATGTGCCTCCACTAGTCCACCAATCAGCTAATGTAACAAGTTTCTATTATTTAACCACCACTTAGGGGAACACATATATACACATCACAGTGACATGGCAGGCTGGTTTATTGTAGACCAGGTCATATAGTCACACCAGATTGGCTTTGTCTTGGCTTTCACAACCACTAAGTATTCATTCTTCTCTTCCTTTGTGTGACACCATTTTTTCCAAAAGGAACAAGCACGTCTTATCAGATAAATACCTATACCTAATGAGCAGTATTTTTCCATCCTAACAATCTTAATCTGCCCATTCAGCATTGTGTCTGTGTATAAATAAATGCAACCGAAATACCAACTTCCTGTTTGCAGGACCCCTAATAGAGACCGTTATGGTCTTGCCCTTGGCCCAACTCCTGGGTTGATTCAGATGCTCAGTAGAAATCTGAGCATGTTTGACCCATCCAACAGCCAATCAGTAGAAATTACTGTTAGGAACATTCCAAGGATGTGGTGCATTCTGGGAAGAAGAAGGACCGTTAGAACCTGAAATGTCAGCTCACTAATGTCAACAGCAGGGAACAGCAAAGGGTATCAACTGATTTTTCAAAACGGGAGAGAATATGTAGAATAACTTGGTATGTATAATATAAACTAAGAATTTTAAAAACGCAGTTTGCCACCATTGTCGAGGAGTCAGGCAGGCTTGGCCCTTCTGGACATACCCCACACCACATTGGCTTCTCTGTCTTAGAGTATGAATCCTGCAAGAGAAAGTGGGCAAAAGGGTAACACCACAACAGCAGAACCATTGACTTAGAGTAGGCTTACTGCAGTTTGCCACCACTGTTGAGGACATACCTCACACCATGTTGGTTTCTCTCCCTCAGAGAGTGCATCATGCAAGGGAAAGTGGGCAAAAGGGCAACACTTCACAAGGCTCCTGTTAAGCTCAGAAGAATATTGTACCATGTATGCATGGCCTGCCTAAATTCTGTAATTTCACTGCAATGTGCACAGTTTTGGTGGTGGACAAATACGCTTGGCCAATGTGGAAGCATGGCTGGGGCATTCTGGAAGTGTGAATGAGCAGTCTGGGCATTATAGGCTGTTTGGAGATTAAATAGACCCCCCAACCCTGACTGACGTATCAAGTTGTTGGCAGGTATTAAATTTTTTAAAAGGTGTCATTAGTTTTATATGGAAGCTCCGACCCGAGTTAGGGGGCCGGAGCGTCTGACCTGGGGCGCCGCACCGGCGAGGATGCTGGGAGTTGTAGTGCGGCGTTCCGGGTCCCGCCCCCCCTTCCTTCTCTCCTTGGTAGTGGGCTGGTATCGGCTGATCTCGCGAGAGCCGCGAAGGACACTGGGAGCGCCGACGTCATCGCTGACGTCATCAAGTTTATAAAAGGGGCGGGACACGAGGCAGCAGTCGCCATTTTGTAGAAATTGCCAACAGGAGGAGAATCTCCCCACCCTCCCTCCCTATTATTTTGTATAGTTGGGTTTAAGGTTGGTTAAAACGGAAATTTTGTTGGAGTCACAGCGGCGGGGGGGCATCCTTGCAGAGTTTATGTGGAGCCGTTACATGCCCTCTGGGGATCCAGAGGCTTGGCATTCAGCAATGGCTACGGCTAGTTGGGGTTTTTATATCTAATTAATATGCAAGGATGCAAATTTATAAGTTGGCTAATTTAATTGATCACATGATTTGTTACAATGTGTCAATAAAGCTGTGGCCATTTATTTCACCCAAAAGGATTGTGTGTCTGCCTGTTCATTTGTACAGTTAATCTATGGTTTAAAGGAAAAGGGGTTCTAAGTTAATTTTAGCCATCCGAGGTATCAGCAACAGGTCTGTCTGCTCTAGATTGTTTATGAAAAGCTGTAAGTGACACACTTGTATTACTTAACCTTTCCTTTTATGCAATACACTTTTTTATATATATTCTAATGTATTCAGGTCATATGACCTGTTAGTGCAATGACAGATAATTAGCTCCCTCTATGTTATGCAATAGATAATTAGTTATTTACACATGGGAAAAGTCCACATGTAAGGGATTCAGTAATTACATTTACTATAAATTCTTTTTCTCTTAAATTGTTTTATTGTAATTTTTTTTTTGGAAAAAAAACACACTAACCTTTGCTGCTTTCAGTGATCTAACTAGAAATCACCGGGCAACCCAGCAAAAGTTTAATAGGAAGGTGGCCCTTCTCCCTGCTTTATCTACAGTGGTTATCTATGAAATGGGTTATATCTATGTTTGGGGGGAAAAGTTGTCAAGTTGTCCCCTTATCCTCTTCTTTCTGTATAGTACTGTTAATTTTATTGGGGTTGTTGCCTTACACAGCGATTTATATATATATATATATATATATATATATATATATATATATAAATATCCAAAGGGCCGCACTCCTTATTAACTATAACGATGCCCTGGTGCTAATCCCAAAATAATACAAAATTCCATCCATAAGGGAAGCACTCATAAGGGACTGTATCAATCACTAGAAAAACTTTTATTGTAGTTCAACGCGTTTCCGCCCGCAGGGCCGTCGTCAGGAACCAAAAGAACAAATACATACGATACACAATATATACCCTATCCAAAATACTGACTCCCTGTTTGCAGGACCCCTAATGGTGTCTGTTATGGTCTTGCCCTTGACCCCCCGCGCCTGGGTTGATTCAGTTTGCTCAGTAGAGATCTGAGCCTGTTTGACCCATCCAACCAGTAGAAATTTGTAGGAAAATTCCAAAACAGCAAGGGGTATAAATCTCAAATAGGAGAGATATGTAGAATAACTAGGTATGCACAATATAACTAAGAATTTTAAAAATAATATTTTACACGAACTTTCCCTTTAAAAAAAAACCACAAAACCCCCAATATAGTCCTTCTCTCAAAAGAGTAAAGACCCCTCAAAACACACCATTTACATATATCATAGTGAAGTCGGATGTCTCAAAAAGTGTCTAGAGCGGAATAAAAAACATAGGTATACTTGTTGAATGGTTTTAAATACTCACCATGAGTAAGAACTGTCAACGATTGTAAAGATAGTGTCAAAGTCAACCTCACATTCTAAGCCAGAACCTGTATGGCAGAGACAGAGGGCAGGCAGCTCAGGTATACAGGGTAGGGTAGGGAAACCAGGTGGCTACAGGCTGTACACGCTCGCCGATCTGTTCAGTTCTCAGAACGGCAAGTGAGTAGCACTGTAGACACATGGCTTCCCTCTAGTTCCTCTGTCTCTGTCATATATATTGGAAAATGTGCCTGTATTTATCCCTGTAGTAGTCCACACTTAAAGACCATCCCACCAAGGAGGCTCCTGCTGGCCACCTCTGATCATTTCAAGCACAAATTAAAGCTACCAGAGAAAAACAGATATGTTGTGTGCTACATAAAAAAATTAGAGGGTGGTATTCTACTTTTGGAAAAATATGGAACCATACATTTTGAGCAGATTTCAGCTTGAAATTTTATTCACTTTCTCAGTTTATAGCTAACTTTAAACTTGAAGTGAACAGGAGTGCGCCAACCATGAGGCAGATTGAAGAATCTGCAAATAATAGTCGATGTGGCACATTGAAGAGTTGCTTGTACATGGCAGACACTCCCCACTCTATTCAGACTTGGTTTCTAATTTTGACATAAATGGCCCCATGAGACCTCTTTTAAACCATTCTTGTTCTTGTCAAATTGTCTTCAAACAATTGTCCTTTTTCTTAAGATTAAGTTCTGCACCAAAGATTTGGCCTTCTGTGCTGGGCACATAGGTTGGTGCAGCTGTGGTTAGTCTCTCCCACATTACAAATCAGAGCACTCTCACTGCACTGTACTATGTATATGATGTTGCTCTCTTGTGTTTTGGTATTGGTTGTTTTGGATGCACCAGTTGCTGCCTTGGTGTTTTGCTGGGTTATAAGCAAGATGAGGATATGGTTTCATTGATTATTCCTTATTTGTTTGACACTTTTGCTACATATGGGATAGACATTAGAGATGTTCGAAACTGATGGTTCGAAAACGGACCCATAGAAGTCTATGGGAGAAAATTTTTTAAAAGGTTCTATCGATTTAATGATGTGAAATAGTAATAATAGGTTACTGTAAATAACACAGGACCTGTGGGGAATGCTGGGGAACCCGTAAATAGAACCAAAATTAATTTAAAAACTAAAATCCTTCCTCTACATCGGGCTGTTTTCGAGCTTCCACATTCGATTTTCGAGGGTTACCGAAATAGAACGTACTTTTGAGGGTTACGAATTACAACATTGAGGGTTACCAAATCGGCTTGTACCATTTGAGGGTTACCGAAATCGAACACTACTCGAGGGTTACCAATATTACAAATGAGGGTTACCAAAATCGGCTTGTACATTCAGGGGGTTACCGAAATCGAACGCTACTTTCGAGGGTTTACCGATATACAAACTTTTCTACTAATTTTCATTTTCGATAATCATCTACTTTTGATAATCATCTACTTTCGATGAATTAGCGAATTTTCGATAAAAAACCCTCGGATTCGATTTGAAACTGGGTTCTATTAGAACCCACAGTACATCATTATGACCATGTACCTTTTGCTTTTCCCTTTCACTGGTGCTAATGGTGTTATTTCCTTTGCTTTTCCAGTTTTGGCAAAGGCCCAGTCTGAATATTCAAGTTTTAAGGTTTTTCTAAATGTTAAATTTCCTTAGCCTTGCGGTACATGTGGGTGATGGTTTGCTTTGTGTTGTAGGTTTCTGATGACAATAGGTTGTCACTGTGGGTTGGTTTCCTGTAACTTTCTACTTCAGTTTTCATTCTCCTGACTTCTACTTCTTGGCCACAGTGTTGATGTGCACTGTAAAGGCTTGTACTTTTTTCAGGCGCATTTCAACCAGCAGTCTTACACATATCAAACTAGTGGCTGGGTGCAATGTACTTGAAGGCATTAAGAGGCAAGGTAAAGGTTTGCCAGGAAGGTTGGAGTTCCCATAGCACATCCATGTTTTTGCTTGTAAACCAATAGGAACACACTGTTCTGGTTTATATTTTGTCTGATGGCAAAGGTGTTTGTCTTGGGGACAACAGCCTGGCCTCTGCAGTGGGTATACATGTTGAAAGGGGATGTCACATCATAGGACACCATAGGTTAATGGTTGACTCCCACCAGCAAAATACAACTGAATACCAGAGAATATACATGACCTTGACAAATAAGAACCTCCAAAAGTATACCTTCAGTGTTCATTTCTTAGGTGGTCCTATGATGCTCTCATTCTCATGTCTAAAAGAATAAAAATAAACAGGGAGATTCAATAAAAGTTCTTAATGTTTAAAATGGTGCTAATATTGCCCCAACCCATCAGATGTTAGCTTTCAAATGTATTGATCTGATTGATTGGGCAAAATTAGCACCATTTTAAGATAAGAACTTTTATTTGATTTTAGGGAAAGTGCAGAGTTTTGTCATACAGAAAAAGTTATTCAAATAATAGTAAATAACAATCGTGGATAGTGTCTGTAATCCTAGATGCATTAGTTTTGTATCTTAAAATAGCTACTCAACCAAAATGGTACAAGGTTTAGAGAAGAGCAAACAGGATTAATTAAGAAAAAGCATGATCTGATTAAAATGGAGAGGACTTTATAAAACGGTGTGTTCCTTCTTTGAAGAGAGGAGTCATGGAAGGGTGATGTGAAGGAATACATTGTGAACTAATACACATGCAAGAGTCTTATAGTTCTTTTTATTTATAATTATGAGATATTCATAGACAAGGATTTTTTTTTATCAACAGAGAAAAAAATATTTAGGAAAATTACTTACATGCTTTTATATAAAGTGATTTAGATAACGAGGATCATTGCATTCAGGAATTAAGGGGCTGATGCAGTAATAAGGATAAAAGCTTGGGTGCTATTAAATTGTGGCGACCAATCAGATGTTACTGCAGTAGATTACATCTAATGGGAGAAACATCCCGTTTCTCATGGAAAAAACTACATAATAGTCAGTAAAGGAAATTCTCAGATATGAAAAGGTTACTCTGTGGTCTCCATACAAGTTGCCCTCTATTTAAAATCATTCAAACAAGCCTAGTATGATGTATTAAGCGTCTCTTAAGTTAGGGCATGTACAGTTACAGTTCCTTCTGTCTGTCTGAGTCTGTGACAAGCGCAGTGTTGTGTAAGAAGCTCTGTCCCAGCAGTGGGCATGCTTCAGACTAAGACTTGGGGGCAGACCCCCAGGTGCTGATGATGTCACAGCTAACAGTCACGCAAGAAAATTCCCCCTTTATACTGCTGACATTTTTGGATAGACTGCAGCTAGAATCTGATCTGCAGTCATTTCACAGGGTTCTCCACTGTATTAACACATTTTTTACAATTCAGCTTTATTGAAAAAAAGGGAGGTAAACACATCTGCAAGGAGTTTGTATGTTCTCCCGTGCTTGCGTGGGTTTTCTCTAGTTTCCCCCACAATCATAAACATATACTGATATTGTAAGCTCTGAATTGTAAGTGAATGTATTAATATTACTGTAAGCGTTACAGAATATGTCGGCACAATACAGATCCACAACAATAATAAGGAATTTCGGATCACGGCATAATAATTACAAATGTGGCAAAAGGTTAGCCCATTGATGGCTGTAGGCTTTATGACAAGTCATAGAATAATGCGCAGTCATAAAAACATTTAACGATTAGATATGGACCCGAACAGAACCCAGTTCCAAAGCGGATTTTCGCGGATCCGACGGAACTCGGACTGAGTTTTTCACATTTTTTATGAACCACGGAACTAACATTTTCACATTCTAGAAATTTCAAAAAAATACTACAGGAATGCCCAAACAAGAAGTACATGAGGTACTGGTACTAGATGGTGTTTTTAAAAAGATTTTGGGCATTGATACATCTTTTCCAGGCCATTTCCCAGGTTCCTGAGCCATTTACAGTAAGTTACCATTGTTGTTTATACTTAAATCTTAAAAACCGGTATTAGTAATATAGTGGATAATGCACACCCAACTGTAAATTAAGGATATTAGAAGTCACCGAGGAGTTCAGTGACCACATAAAAAGTACGAGGCCGCAGGCGAGTACCTTTTATAAAGGGCACGGAAATCCAAGGTGACTTCTAATATCCTTAAATTTACAGTTCGGGGTGCATATTATTAATAACCTACCCCTTTGGGCTTCTGGTTTCCTTCTCCTCCTGGAACTGTAAGATTATAAGGCTATAATCTTACAGTTTCCTCCATAGAAATCCACTACAGGGGTAGGTTTATATATATATATATCTTTATAAATTCAGCTCTCAACATTGAAAGGGGCAATTTAATTTACATGTATAATTTAAATAATTTAAATTACAGTATAATTTACATGATGTTTGTGTTTTTAGCGTATTTGACATTTTTCATGGCTATATTATAAGACTTATACATAGTACCAAAAGCAAGGATTACATCGTTTCTTCCTATTATATAAAGACCATTGTTCTGTTATGTACTTAAATGCAGTGTTAACCTGGAATAATCTTTAACCAGATCATATAAAGTGAAGGGAATCTGTGTTTTTTTTTTTTGAATGAGAGAAGTAAATAAAATAAACCATTTATGGATAAAATAAACAGCTATATGGTGAATACCTTGCTTTGTGTCAGATACATAAGTATTATAGAAATATATTGTGGGAATTAAGTGACAGCATCTGCACAAGATAAAGAAATGAAAATAAAAAGCATTGACAATTAGATATATACATAGATGCTAAAATTATGATGGGAACAGCAGTGGAATATTTTCTATAATAATCATCAGCTTAGTCACTGAGTGATGTTTATAAGAAATGTTCCACTGTAGCTCTATTCCATCTGACATCCAGTGTTCCATCCCATAAAAGATTTAAAAAGTAAAACTGTAATTTTAAAAGTAAATCACTGATAGTTTTACCTGCATGATATAGAGAGCAGAGAGAGAAGAGAGCGTGGATGTTTCCAATGAGTCATGGGGGCTAGCTCTCTGTCTCAGTAAAAACTACGGATTAATGCTGGTTAACCTGAGGTTGGGAAAAGAAGTAAATCAAGTGGTTTATACTCATTAGATGACATTATTACCAAGGGACTGAAGAGATAACTGTTTTGTTATACAGCCTTAAAGGGCAACTCCACCCTCATAAGAACATCTTTTAGAAAGAATGGCCTCTTTAAAGTAGTGGATATATCATACTTTGTCCTATGAGTCATTACTGTTGCCTCCTATGCTTCTGAATGCCTCATGGAATAGCACTGGAAACTAAGCAATTAGAAACCTGTACTGAGCCTGTACTGAGCTGGGAATGCTGGAGAAGAGGAAGAAAGGGGATTAACATTCAGTCATTGGCTGTGATGTCAACTGTCAAAACATAACTGACAGTTACTAACTGGAGAACCAGGAAGCAGAAACGGGGGCAAAAGGACATTGTGCAGGATTTCAGGTTAGACTTATATAGTTCAGATTTCAATATACGTTTAGGGTTTTGGGGGTGATTACCTGTATGTAAGTTTCGTTTTGGGGCTGGACTTTAAAATTTGCCTCAGTGCGGCCCCATTGTGTAGTTTTAAAAAATCCTTACCATAAAATCCCTGCTCCTTATGGTTCTCCTTCAGTCCATGTCAAAGTCCAGGTAACTGAGTAGGAGCTGTCTTCCTGTCCAATGGTCTCTGCCTTCTGTCTTGCCTCCGGAGGGGGTAGTGACATGCACAGGGGAGACTTGATTGTAAGCTCTTGGGGCAGGAATTCTTAATATGTCAAGGCACACCTCCCTATTTATATAATATTTATATATGTATTCTTAACCTTTGAAACTTTATTTACGAAATTTAATGTATCTGTTATATTGCTTGCACTTTTTCCCGTGTTTGTATACTCTGTATTTTATAATGTACAGCGCTGTGTACCCAAGTGGCGCTATATAAATAAATTTATACATTCATAAAACATAGTAAAAGATACATTTTCTAAATGGACAACATTCTACATATTACCTCTAGCTGGTTAGTGTAATATGCTCTGCTTTTAGAAAGGTACAGTACAATGAGGTTGCAGGTTTACATTTCCAAACTACTTTTATATTTTGCTGACATGTTAATATTTTGTTTCTTACATCCATGCTAGCCAATGCAATGCATTATTACTTCTAAAAAAACAATATTTTGCAGGAAAGTAGAAGACAGGGTCTCATATTGTTCTCTAAGCAGTTTAATTGGCAAGAAATGTTAGGGCACAAACTGGACCAGTGAAATTTGTCTTACCGGATTAATTTATATCTAATTACATTTCTTACTTTTTATTTCAGCATTTAGTGTCACCCAGGGGTATCTGTAGAATATTCACTTCTAAGGAAATTTTACTTCTTCTTTCTAACTCCTTTTTGCCCTAAATAAACTTATCTTGTGGACCAACCTTGTTAAAATAAATTTGCATTCACTGGTTTATACACTGATATAGTTTTTTACTCTGATGTTTGGAAAATGTTTTAAAAAATCTAGACTGTGTGTGAGTTACAGTACTACTGTGTGTGAAATAAGCTTCGACATTTAAATTCAGGGATATTTGTAGAAAAGCTTATTAATAGGAAATTGAAATCTACTTTTGGCCCCCATAGTGTTGACATATTTTCAAGAATAGAAAAAGAACACAGAACATACAATATCATGCAATTAGGAGCATTAAAGCTTGTGTTTGTGTTGGCTCTTGGCCTACAGTTCTGTTCTTCTGTTATTCCTTCCAGATTGTGCATTGAATCCCTAAGTAGTCAGATCAAAGGTAACAGAATAAAAGATAAAAAGGATATGTACAGTATAAATTACTGTATAGGTATCTATATCGGTCCACAACACCAGGTAATTTACCAGATAAGATGAAAATCATGGCAAAGAGTTGGAATTGAATTGGGTGAAAAATAAAACTTGACCGGTAAAAAATAACTATCACAAAATAATATAGAGTAGAGCCATTTATACATAGTGGTAGACCTTCACCAAATATATTACACCTGAATCTAAATCATGGTTACCCTTACTATCTGGCTTTTCAATTATGTGTCACCAAAACACTCTAGTCACTTAATTCTGCTAAATCTGATTGGTCTAGGTCCAACCATAGTGGATGCAGATTTTAAAAAAGAAGCTGGTTGGTTATGAACATATTGATTGGATAGTTAGTATTATATATATATATATATATATATATATATATATATATATATATAATAATATAATATATATAATAAAAATTCCATCATAAGGGAAACACTCATAGGGACGGATCAATTTTTATATCTGTTTTTTAGTACACTGGTTTCTCTTTGGGTAGGTATTATTCTCATTGACTCTTGTGAAGGGTTAATTCTGGGCACTGTGAAGGGGGTGGGATTTATCTCTGTTCCATAAGGGAAGCACTCATAAGGGACTGGATCAATCACTAGAAAAACTTTTATTGTAGTTCAACGCGTTTCCGCCCGCAGGGCCGTCGTCAGGAACCAAAAGAACAAACACATACGTTACACAATATATACCACATGATGATAAAAGCCCCACCCCCTTCACAGGTGCCCAGAATTAACCCTTCACAAGAGTCAATGAGAATAAATACATACCCAAAGAGAAACCAGTGTACATAAAAACAGATATAAAATTGATCCAGTCCCTTATGAGTGCTTCCCTTATGGATGGAATTTTTATATATATATATATATAAAAAAAAAAAAAAAAAAAAAAAAAAAAAAAAAAAAAATCCAATCATAGATGTTACATAACCAACCAGCTTCTTTTTTTAAAATCTGCATCCACTATGGTTGGACCTAGACCAATCAGATTTAGCAGAATTAAGTGACATAGATGTTTTGGTGACACAATAATTGAAAAGGCCAGATAGTAAGGGTAACCATGATTTAGATTCAGGTGTAATATATTTGGTGAAGGTCTACCACTATGTATAAATGCTCTACTCTATAATTATTTTGATAGTTATTTTTTACCGGTCAAGTTTTATTTTTCACCAATTCAATTCCAACTTCTTGCCATGATTTTCATCTTATCTGGTAAATTACCTGGTGTTGTGGACCGATATAGATACCTATATACAGTATTTATACTGTACATATCCTTTTTATCTTTTATTCTGTTACCTTTGATCTGACTACTTAGGGAATTCAATGCACAATCTGGAAGGAATAAACAGAAGAACAGAACTGTAGGCCAAAGAGCCAACACAAACACAAGCTTTAATGCTCCTAATTGCATGATATTGTATGTTACTGTGTTCTTTTTCTATTCTTGAAAATATGTCAAACACTATGGGGGCCAAAAGTAGATTTCAATTTCCTATTAATAAGCTTTTCTACAAAATATCCCTGAATTTAAATGTCGAAGTCATTATTTCACACAGTAGTACTGTAACTCACACACAGTCTAGATTTTTTAAAAACATTTTCCAAACATCAGAGTAAAAAACTATATCAGTGTATAAACCAGTGAATGCAAAATTTATTTTAACAAGGTTGGGTCCACAAGATAAGTTTATTTATGGGCAAAAAAGGAGTTAGAAAGAAGAAGTAAAATTTCCTTAGAAGTGAATATTCTACAGATACCCCTGGGTGACACTAAATGCTGAAATGAAAAGTAAGAAATGTAATTAGATATAAAATTAATACCGGTAAGACAAATTTCACTGGTCCAGTTTAGTGCCCTAACAAGTTTCTTGCCAATTAAACTGCTTAGAGAACAATATGAGACCCCTGTCTTCTACTTTCCTGCTAAATATTGTTTTTTTAGAAGTAATAATTGCATTGCATTGGCTAGCATGGATGTAAGAAACAAAATATTAACATGTCAGCAAAATATAAAAGTAAGTTTGGAAATGTAAACCTGCAACCTCATGTACTGTACCTTTCTAAAAGCAGAGCATTATTACACTAACCAGCTAGAGGTAATATGTAGAATGTTTGTCCATTTAGAAAATTTATCTTTTACTATGTATTTATGAATGTATACATTTATTTAAATAGCGCCACTTGGGTACACAGCGCTGTACATTATAAAATACAGAGTATACAAACACGGGGAAAAGTGCAAGCAATTATACAGATAAATTAAATTTACGTAAATAAAGTTTCAAAGGTTAAGAATACATATATAAATATATATATAAAATAAGGGAGGTGTGCCTTGACATATTAAGAGATTCCTGCCCCGAAGAGCTTACAATCTAAGTCTCCCCTGTGCATGTCACTACCCCTCCCGGAGGCAAGACAGAAGGCAGAGACCATTGGACAGGAAGACAGCTCCTACTCAGTTACCTGGACTTTGGACATGGACTGAAGGAGAACCATAAGGAGCAGGGATTTTATGGTAAGGATTTTTTAAAACTACACAATGGGGCCAGCACTGAGGCAAATTTTAAAGTCCAGCCCCAAAACGAAAACTTACATACAGGTAAATCACCCCCAAAACCCTAAACAGTAATAGTTTGAAATCTGAACTATATAAGTCTAACCTGAAATCCTGCACAATGTCCTGTTGCCCCCGTTTCTGCTTCCTGGTTCTTCCAGTTAGTAACTGTCAGTTATGGTTTTGACAGTTGACATCACAGCCAATGACTGAATGTTAATCCCCTTTCTTCCTCTTCTCAGCATTCCCAGGCTCAGTACAGGCTCAGTACAGGTTTCTAAATTGCTTAGTTTCCATGTGCTTAGTTTCCATGAGGCATTCAGAAGCATAGTAGGCATACAGTAATGAACTCATAGGACAAAGTATGATATATCAACATACTTTAAAGAGGCCATTCTTTCTAAAAGATGTTCTTATGAGGGTGGAGTTGCCCTTTAAGGCTGTATAACAAAACAGTTATCTCTTCAGTCCCATTGTAATAATGTCATCTAATGAGTAAAACCGACTATGATTTACTTTCTTTTCCCAACCTCAGGTTAACCAGCATTAATCCGTAGTTTTTACTGAGAACAGAGAGCTAGCCCCCATGACTCATTGGAAAGACATCCACGCTCTCTCTCTCTGCTCTCTATATCATGCAGGTAAAAACTATCAGTGATTTACTTTTAAAATTACAGTTTTACTTTTTAAATCTTTTATGGGGATGGAACACTGGATGTTCAGATGGGAATAAGAGCTACAGTGGAACATTTTCTTATAAACATCACTCAGTGACATAGCTGAGTGATTATTATAGGAAAATATTCCACTGCTGTTCCCATCATAATTTTAGCATCTATGTATTATATTCTAATTGTCAATGCTTTTTATTTTCATTTCTTTATCTTGTGCAGATGCTGTCACTTAATTCCCACAATATATTTCTATGATACATTATGTATCTGACACAAAGCAAGGTATTCAGACCATAATAGCTGTTTATTTAATCCATAAGATGGTTTATTTATTATACTTCTCTCATTCAAAAAAAAAAAACACAGATTCCCTTCACTTTATATGATCTGGTTAAAGATTATTCCAGGTTAACACTGCATTATAAGTACATAACAGAACAATGGTCTTTATATAATGAGAAGAAACGATGTAATCCTTGCTTTGTGGTACTATGTAAGTAAGTCTTATAATAATAGCCATGAAAAATGTTCATAATACGCTAAAAACACAAACATCATGTAAATTATACTGTAATTTAAATTATTTAAATTATACATGTAAATTAAATTGCCCCTTTCAATGTTGAGAGCTGAATTTATAAAGGATATATATATATATATAACCTACCCCTGTAGTGGATTTCTATGGGAGGAACTGTAAGATTATAGCCTTATAATCTTACAGTTCCAGGAGGAGAAGGAAACCAGAAGCCACAAAGGGGTAGGTTATAATAAATAATGCACCCCGAACTGTAAATTATAAGGATATTAGAAGTCACCTTGGAGTTCCGTGCCCTTTATAAAAGGTACTCGGCCTGCGGCCTCGTACTTTTATGTGGTCACTGAACTCCTCGGTGACTTCTAATATCCTTATAATTTACAGTTGGGGGTGCATTATCCACTATATTACTAATACCGGTTTTTAAGATTTAAGATATAAACAACAATGGTAACTTACTGTAAATGGCTCAGGAACCTGGGAAATGGCCTGGAGAAGATGTATCAATGCCCAAAATCTTTTTTAAAAAAACACCATCTAGTACCAGTACCTCATGTACTTCTTGTTTGGGCATTCCGTGTAGTATTTTTGAAATTTCTAGAAATGTTGAAAATGTTTAGTTCCGTGGTTCATAAAAATGTGAAAAACTCAGTCCGAGTTCCGTCGGATCCGCGAAATCCGCTTTGGAACTGGGTTCTGATTCGGGTCCATATCTAATCGTTAAATGGTATTTTATGACTGCAGCATTATTCTATGACCTTGTCATAAAGCCTACAGCCATCAATGGGCTATACCTTTTTGCCACAGTTGGTAATTATTGCCGTGATCCGAAATTCCTATATTATTGTTGTGGATCTGTATTGTGCCGACATATTCTGTAACGCTTTACAGTAATATTAATACATTCACTTACAATATCAGAGCTTACAATATCAGTATATGTTTATGATTGTGGGGGAAACTAGAGAAAACCCACGCAAGCACGGGGAGAACATACAAACTCCTTGCAGATGTGTTTACCTCCCTTTTTTTCAATAAAGCTGAATTGTAAAAAATGTGTTAATACGAGTGGAGATACCCTGTGAAATGACTGCAGGATCATGATTCTAGCTGCAGTCTATCCAAAATGTCAGCAGTATAAAGGGGGAATTTTCTTGCTAGGACTGTTAGCTGTGACATCATCAGCACCTGGGGGTCTGCCCCCAAGTCTTAGTCTGAAGCATGCCCACTGCTGGGACAGAGCTTCTTACACAACACTGCGCTTGTCACAGACTCAGACAGACAGAAGGAACTGTAACTGTACATGCCCATAACTTAAGAGACGCTTAATACATCATACTAGGCTTGTTTGAATGATTTTAAATAGAGGGCACTTGTATGGAGACCACAGAGTAACCTTTTCATATCTGAGAATTTCCTTTACTGACTATTATGTAGTTTTTTTCCATGAGAAACGGGATGTTTCTCCCATTAGATGTAATCTAACTGCAGTAACATCTGATTGGTCGCCACAATTTAATAGCACGGCAAGCTTTTATATCTCTTACTGCATCAGCCCCTTAATTCCTGAATGCTAATGATCCTCGTTTATCTAAATCACTTTATATAAAAGCATGTAAGTAATTTTCCTAAATATTTATTTTTCTTCTGTTGATAAAAAAAAATCCTTGTCTATGAATATCTACATAATTATAAATAAAAAGAACTATAAGACTCTTTGCAGTGTATTAGTTCACAATGTATTCCTTCACATGCCCCTTCCATGACTCCTCTCTTCAAAGAAGGAACACACCGTTTTATAAAGTCTCTCCATTTTAATCAGATCATGCTTTTTCTTAATTAATCCTGTTGCTCTTCTCTAAACCTTGTACCATTTTGTTGATGGAGCTATTTTAAGATACAAAACTAATGCAATCTAGGATTACAGACACGTCCACGATTGTTATTTACTATTATTTGAATAACTTTTTCTGTATGACAAAACTTCTGCACTTTCCCTAAAATCAAATAAAAGTTCTTATCATTTAAAATGGTGCTAATTTTGCCCCAATCAATCAGATCAATGACATTTGAAAGCTAACATCTGATTGGTTGGGGCAATATTAGCACCATTTTAAACATTAAGAACTTTTATTGAATCTCCCTGTTTATTTATTATTCTTATTAGACATGAGAATGAGAGCATCATAGGACACACCTAGAAAATGAACACTGAAGGTATACTTTTGGAGGTTCTTATTTGTCAAGGTCATGGTATATCTCTGGTATTCAGTTGTATTTTGCTGGTGGGAGTCAACCATTAAACTATGGTGTCCTATGATGTGACATCCCTTTCAACATGTATACCCACTGCAGAGGCCAGGCTGTTGTCCCCAAGACAAAACACCTTTGCCATCAGAACAAAATATAAACCAGAACAGGTGTGTTCCATATTGGTTTTACAAGCAAAAACATGGATGTGCTATGGGAACTCCAACCATCCTGGCAAACCTTTACACTGCCTCTTAATGCCTTCAAGTACATTGCACCCAGCCACTAGTTTAGATATGTGTAAGACTGCTGGGTTGAAATGCGCCTGAAAAAAGTACAAGCCTTTACAGTGCACATCAACACTGTGGCCAAGAAGTAGAAGTCAGGGAGAATGGAAAACTGGAAGTAGAAAGTTACAGGAAACCAACCCACAGTGACAACCTATTTGTCATCAGAAACCTACAACACAAAGCAGAGAACATCACCACATGTACCGCAAGGCTAAGGAAATTTAACATTTTAGAAAAACCTTAAAACTTGAATATTCAGACTGGGCCTTTGCCAAAACTGGAAAAAGCAAAGGAAATAACACCATTAGCACCAGTGAAAGGGAAAAGCAAGAAGGTACATGGTCATAAGTGATGTACTGTGGGTTCTAATAGAACCCAGTTTCAAATCGAATCCGAGGGTTTTTTATCGAAAATTCGCTAATTCGAAATCGAAAGTAGATGATTATCAAAAGTAGATGATTATCGAAAATGAAAATTAGTAGAAAAAGTTTGTAATATCGGTAACCCTCGAAAGTAGCGTTCGATTTCGGTAACCCTTGAATGTACAAGCCGATTTTGGTAACCCTCGAATTTGTAATATTGGTAACCCTCGAAAGTAGTGTTCGATTTCGGTAACCCTCAAATTGTACAAGCCGATTTTGGTAACCCTCGAATTTGTAATATCGGTAACCCTCAAAAGTAGCGTTCTATTTCGGTAACCCTCGAAAATCGAATGTGGAAGCTCGAAAACAGCCCGATGTAGAGGAAAGATTTTAGTTTTTAAATTAATTTTGGTTCTATTTACGGGTTCCCCAGACCATTCCCCAGGTCCCTGTGTTATTTACAGTAACCTATTATTACTATTTCATCATTAAAATCGATAGAAACTTTTAAAAAATTTTCTCCCATAGACTTCTATGGGTCCGTTTTCGAACCATCAGTTTCGAACATCTCTAATGGTCATCCCATATGTAGCAGAAGTGTCAAACAAATAAGGAATAATCAAATGAAACCATATCCTCATCTGCTTTATACCCAGCAAAACACCAAGGCAGCAACTGGTGCATCCAAAACAACCAATACCAAAACACAAGAAGAGCAACATCATATACATAGTACAGTGCAGTGAAGAGTGCTCTGATTTGTAATGTGGGAGAGACTAAACCACAGCTGCACCAACCTATGGCCCAGCACAGAAGAGCCAAATCTTTGGGTCAGAACTTAATCTTAAGGAAAAAGGACAATATGTTTGAAGACATATTTGACAAAGAACAAGAATGGTTTAAAAGAGGTCTCAATGGGGCCATTTATGTCAAAATTAAGAAACCAAGTCTGAATAGAGGTGGGGAGTGTCTGCCATGTACAAGCAGACTCTTCAATGTGCCACATCGACTATTATTTGCAGATTCTTCAATCTGCCTCATGGTTGGCGCACTCCTGTTCACTTCAAGTTTAAAGTTAGCTATAAACTGAGAAAGTGAAATAAAAATTTCAAGCTGAAATCTGCTCAAAATGTATGGTTCCAATATATTTTCCAAAAGTAGAATACAACCCATCTAATTTTTTATGGTAGCACCACAACATATCTGTTTTTTCTGGTAGCTTTTAATTTGTGCTTGAAATGATCAGAGGTGGCCAGCAGGAGCCTCCTTGGTGGGATGGTCTTTAAGTGTGGACTACTACAAGGGATAAATACAGGCAACATTTTCCAATATATATGGACAGAGACAGAGGAACTAGAGGGAAGCCATGTGTCTACAGTGCATACTCACTTGCCGTTCTGAGAAGCTGAACAGATCGGCGAGCGTGTACAGCCTGTAGCCACCTGGTTTCCCTACCCTACCCTGTATACCTGAGCTGCCTGCCCTCTGTCTCTGTCCATACAGGTTCTGGCTTAGAATGTGAGGTTGACTTTGACACTATCTTTACAATCGTTGACAGTTCTTACTCATGGTGAGTATTTAAAACCATTCAAACAAGTATACCTATGTATTTATTCCGCTCTAGACACTTTTTGAGACATCCGACTTCACTATGATAATATGTAAATGTGTGTTTTGAGGGGTCTTTACTCTTTTGAGAGAAGGAACTATATTGGGGGGTTTTGTGGGTTTTTTTTTAAAGGGAAAGTTCAGTGTAAAATATTATTTTTAAAATTCTTAGTTTATATTGTGCATACCTAGTTATTCTACATATTCTCTCCTATTTTGAATTTATACCCCTTGCTGTTTTGGAATGTTCCTAACAGTAATTTCTACTGGTTGGATGGGTCAAACATGCTCAGATCTCTACTGAGCAACTGAATCAACCCAGGCGCTGGGTCAAGGGCAAGACCATAACAGACACCATTAGGGGTCCTGCAAACAGGGAGTCAGTATTTTGGATGGATTTATTTATTCACAGACACAATGCTAAATGGGCAGGTTGAGGTCATTAGGATGGAAAAATACTAATCTTTATTCTTAAAAGTATATGTATTTGCACTGAACTTCCCCTTTAACTTGTACTTAGATCCAATGTCAATTTCTCTGTGATGTATTAAAGGATTTTTACTATGCACCTGAGTGTGCATAGTAAACAGCACATTCCCCTGGCACTACCAGCACATTCCCCTGGCACCACCAGCACATTCCCCTGGAACCACCAGCACACACCCCTAGCACCACCAGCGCACACCCTGGTACCACTAGCACACACCCCTAGCACCGCCAGCACCACCCTTGGCACCACCAGCACATGATCCCCCCCCTACCAACACACACAAAAATCATCCCCTTACAGACATTTTGTCTGTAACTGACATTTTGTTTATGCACTGCAACTGAGTCGCATGGAAATGGCCTGTAATAGTCTGCACTGCCTGCACTGGGATCCTACCCATTATTGGAACACATACCATCACCATTTATGCTGCGGATTCCATGAGTTTTAGTATGAGGTCATTATAAGGAATGCAAGCGCAGACTTAACCGCACTCAATCGTACTGAAAAGCAGTGCAAATTAAAATCACAATCTGTTTCTTTTTGCAGTACGGCCTTTACAAAAAAATCTCAACCCAGTCTCAAAATTTACTTTATATATACAATGTCCATCTGCTACTTTTAACAACCGAATATTGTATTAAAACAACCCATAGCAGCAATACAAATGGCATATTTAATATCTACTTGAACTTGTGACCTGTTACAAATAACTAATCATACATAATGGAGCTCGCCGTGCAAAATACAAAGTAGGGAACGAACTACAGTTCCCAATGGTATAACAAACATTACTTTCCTACCAACTGCAAATAACACTACGAAGCAAAAGGCTTAGAAATTATCCTAGAAATTTCCTAGAAGGAGCTTCACAGATCCTGTGAACTGAAAACAGCCATATCATAAGACACACAGATATGATATTCAAGCTGAGTACAAACATTACCGACACAATGCATATGGGCGGAACGATTGTTTCTGACGTTGTTGTACATTCCGCGTCGCGTCGGAAGCGCTTGTTTCTAACGGAAAATTTCCCTCTGTCGCAGTCGCCCCTTTAAACTAAAGTATAGGGAGTTGCTGCAATCGTAGGGAGTATGGCAGTCACTAACGTTCTCCCTATACTTTATATATACTTTATATAGGGAGTATGTCGGTCACTAACGTTCTCCCTATACTTTATATATTCTTTATATAGGGAGTATGGCGGTCACTAACGTTCTCCCTATACTTTATATATACTTTATATAGGGAGTATGGCGGTCTCTAACGTTCTCCCTATACTTTATATATACTTTATATAGGGAGTATGGCTGTCACTAACGTTCTCCCTATACTTTATATATACTTTATATAGGGAGTATGGCGGTCACTAACGTTCTCTCTATACTTTATATATACTTTATAGAGGGAGTATGGCAGTCACTAACGTTCTCCCTATACTTTATATATACTTTATATAGGGATATGTCAGTCACTAACGTTCTCCCTAACTTTATATATACTTTATATAGGGAGTTGTCGGTCACTAACGTTCTCCCTATACTTTATATATACTTTATATAGGGAGTATGGCGGTCACTAACGTTCTCCCCTATACTTTATATATACTTTATATAGGAGTATGGCGGTCCCTAACGTTCTCTCTATACTTTATATTACTTATATAGGGAGTATGGCGTCACTCAACGTTCCCTCTATACTTTATATACTTTATATAGGGAGTATGGCGTCCTAACGTTCTCCCCTATACTTTATATATACTTTAATAGGGAGTATGTCGTCACTAACGTTCTCTCCTATACTTTTATATACTTTATATAGGGAGTATGCGGTCACTAACGTTCTCCTATACTTTATATATACTTTTATATAGGGAGTATGCGGTCACTAACGTTCTCCCTATACTTTATAATTACTTTATATAGGGAGTAATGGCGTCACTAACAGGTCTCCCTATACTTTATATATACTTTATATAGGGAGTATTGGCGTCCACTAACTTTCTCGCCTATACTTTATATATACTTTATATAGGGAGTATGGCGGTCCATAACGTTCTCCCTATACTTTATATATACTTTATATGGGAGTATGCGTTCACTAACGTTTCTTCCTATACTTTATTATACTTTAATAGGGGTATGGCGGTCACTAACGTTCTCCCTATACTTTATATACTTTATATAGGGAGTATGGGGTCACTAACGTTCTCTTTATACTTTATATATACTTTAATAGGGAGTATGGCGGTCACTAACGTTCTCCCTATACTTTATATTATACTTTATATAGGGAGTATGGGTCACTAACGTTCCTCTTTATACTTATATATACTTTATATAGGGAGTATGGCGGTCACTAACGTTCTCCCTATACTTTATTATATTTTATATAGGGAGTTGGCGGTCACTAACGTTCTCCCTATACTTAATATATACTTTATATAGGGAGTATGGCGGTCACTACGTTCTCCCTATACTTTATATAATTATATAGGGAGTATGGCGGTCACAACGTTCTCCCTATACTTTATATATACTTTATATAGGGAGTATGGCGGTCACTAACTTTCTCCCTATACTTTTATATACTTTATATAGGGAGTATGGCGGTCCCTAACGTTCTCCCTATACTTTATATATACTTTATATAGGAGTATGGCGGTCACTAACGTCTCCCTATAACTTTTATATATACTTTATATAGGAGTATGGCGGTCACTAACGTTCTCCTATACTTATATATACTTTATATAGGGAGTATGGCGTCCACTAACGTTTCGCCTTACTTTATATATACTTTATATAGGGAGTATGCGGTCACTAATACGTTCTCCCTATACTTTAATATACTTTATATAGGGAAGTATGGCGGTCACTACACGTTCTCCCTATACTTTATATACTTTAATTAGGGAGTATGCGGTCACTAACGTTCTCCTATACTTTATATTACTTTAATAGGGAGTATGGCTCACTAACGTTCTCCCTATACTTTATATACTTTATATAGGGAGTATGGCAGTCACTACGTCTCTTATACTTATATATACTTTATATAGGGAGTATGCAGTCATAAACGTTCTCCTATACTTTATATATACTTTAATAGGAGTATGGCGATCACAACGTTCTCCCTATACTTTATATATACTTTATAGAGGAGTATGGCAGTCACTACGTTCTCCCTATACTTTATATATATTTTATATAGGGATTATGGCGGTCACTAACGTTCTCCTATACTTATATATACTTTATAGGAGTATGGCAGTCACAACGTTCTCACTATACTTTATATGTATATATACTTTTATAGGGAGTATGGCAGTCACTAACGTCTCTCTATACTTTATATATACTTTATATAGGGAGTATGGCGTTCACTAACGTTCTCCTATCTTTATATATACTTATATGGGATATGCAGTCACTAACGTTCTCCCTAACTTTATATATACATTATATAGGGAGTTGGGCAGTCACTAACGTTCTCCCTATACTTTATTATACTTTATATAGGGAGTATGGCAGTCCCTAACGTTCTCCCTATACTTTATATATACTTTATATAGGGAGTATGGCGGTCATCTACGTTCTCCATATACTTTATATATACTTTATATAGGGAGTATGGCAGTCACTAACGTTCTCCCTATACTTTATATTTATATCTTTATATAGGAAGTATGGCAGTCACTAACGTTCTCTCTATCTTTATATATACTTTATATAGGGAGTATGGCGTCACTAACGTTCTCCTATACTTTATATATACTTTATATAGGGAGTATGGCAGTCATTACATTCTCCCTATACTTTATTATACTTTATATAGGGAGTATGGGTCACTAACGTTCTCCCTTACTTTATATATACTTTATATAGGGAGTATGGCGTCACTAACGTTCTCCCTATACTTTAATATACTTTATTAGGAGTATGGTGGTCACTAACGTTCTCCCTATACTTTATATATACTATATATGGAGTTGGCGGTCACTAACTTCTCTTATACTTTATATACTTTATATAGGGATTATGGCAGTCACTAACGTTCTCTTTATACTATATATATACTTTAAATAGGGAGTATGGCGATCACTAACGGTCTCCCTATACTTTATATATACTTTATATAGGGAGTATGGCAGTCACTAACGTTCTCCCTATACTTTATATATACTTTATATAGGGAGTATGGCAGTCACTAACGTTCTCCTTATACTTTATAGGGAGTATGGCAGTCACTAACGTTCTCCTATACTTATTATATACTTTATATAGGGAGTATGGCATCACTAACGTTTCTCTTATAACTTTATATATACTTTATATAGGGATTATGGCATCACTAGTTCTCTTTATCCTTTATATATACTTATATAGGGAGTATGGCGGTCACTAACGTTCTCTCTATACTTATATATACTTATATAGGGAGTTGGCAGTCACTAACGTTCTCCCTATACTTTATATATACTTTATTAGGGAGTATGGCATTCACTAACGTTTCTCTTTTATTATTAAACTTTATATAGGGAGTATGGCAGTCACAACGTTCTCTTATACTTTATTATACTTTATATAGAGATATGGCAGTCACTAATTTCTCCCTATACTTATATAACTTATATAGGAGTAGGCAGTCAACTAACGTTCTCTTTATACTTTATATATACTTTATAAAGGGAGTATGGCAGTCACTAACGTTCTCTTTATACTTTATATTACTTTATATAGGGAGTATGGCAGTCACTAATTCTCTTTATACTTTATATATACTTTATATAGGGAGTATGGCGTCACTAACGTTCTCCTATACTTTATATTACTTTATATAGGGAGTATGGCGCACCTAACGTTTCTCTTTATACTTTATATATACTTTATATAGGAAGTTGGCAGTCACTAACGTTCTCTTTATACTTTATATATACTTTATATAGGGAGTATGGCGGTCACTAACGTCCTCTATACTTTATATATCTTTATATAGGGAGTATGCAGTCACTAACGTTCTCCTTACTTATATATACTTTATATAGGGAGTATGGCATTCACTAACGTCTCTTTATACTTATATATACTTTATATAGGGAGTATGCAGTCACTACGTTCTCTTTATACTTTATATATATACTTATATAGAGATATGGCAGTCACTAAGTTCTCCCTAACTTTATATATACTTTATAATAGGAGTATGGCAGTCACTAACGTTCTCTTTATACTTTATATATACTTTATAAAGGGAGTATGGCAGTCACTAACGTTCTCTTTATACTTTATATATACTTTATATAGGAGTATGGCAGTCACTAACGTTCCTTTATACTTTATATATACTTTATATAGGAGAATGGCAGTCACTAACTTCTCCCTATACTTTATATATACTTTATATAGGAGTATGGCAGTCACTAACACGTTCCTCTTTATACTTTATATATACTTTAATAGGGAGTATGGCGTCACTAACGTCTCCCTAACTTTTATATACTTTATATAGGGAGTATGGCTTCACAACTCTCCCTACTTTCTATATACTTTATATGGGAGTATGGCAGTCCCTAACGTTCTCTTTATACTTTATATATACTTATATAGGGAGTATGGCAGTCACAACGTTCTCTTTATACTTTATATATACTTTATATAGAGAGTTGGCAGTCACTAAGTTCTCCCTATACTTTATTATCTTATATAGGGATATGCATCACTAACTTTCTCTTTTCTTTATATATACTTTATAAGGGATGTATGGCAGTCACTAACGTTCTCTTATACTTTTATAATACTTTATTATAGGGAGTATGGCAGTCACTAACGTTCTCTTTATACTTTATATATACTTTATTAGGGAGTATGGCATTCCTAACGTTCTCTTTATACTTTATATATACTTTATATAGGGAGTATGGCAGTCACTAGCTTTCTCTTTATACTTATAATACTTTATATAGAGAGTTGGCAGTCACTAATGTTCTCCTATACTTTAATTATACTTTATATAGGGATTATGGCAGTCACTAACGTTTTCTTTTACTTTATATATACTTTAAAAGGGAGTATGGCAGTCACTAACGTTCTCTTTATCTTTATATATACTTTATATAGGAGTATGGCAGTCACTAACGTTCTCTCTATACTTAATATACTTTATATAGGGATATGGCAGTCACTAACGTTCTCCCTATACTTTATATATACTTTATATAGGGAGTATGGCATTCACTAACGTTCTCTTTATACTTTATATATACTTTATATAGGGAGTATGGCAGTCACTAACGTTCTCTTTATACTTTATATATACTTTATATAGAGAGTATGGCAGTCACTAATGTTCTCCCTATACTTTATATATACTTATTATAGGGAGTATGGCAGTCACTAACGTTCTCTTTATACTTTATATATACTTTATAAAGGGAGTATGGCAGTCACTAACGTTCTCTTTATACTTTATATATACTTTATATAGGGAGTATGGCAGTCACTAACGTTCTCTTTATACTTTATATATACTTTATATAGGGGAATGGCATCACTAACGTTCTCCTATACTTTATATATACTATATAGGGAGTATGGCAGTCACTAACGTTCCTTTATACTTTATATATCTTTATATAGGGAGTATGGCAGTCACTAACTACGGTCTCCCTATACTTTATATACTTTATATAGGAGTATGCAGTCACAAACTTCTCCCTATACTTTATTATACTTTATTAGGAGTATGGCAGTACTAACGTTCTCTTTATACTTATATATACTTTATATAGGGAGTATGGCGGTCACTAACGTTCTCTCTATACTTAATATATACTTTATAAGGGAGTATGGCAGTCACTAACGTTCTCCCTATACTTTATATATACTTTATATAGGGAGTATGGCATTCACTAACGTTCTCTTTATACTTTATATATACTTTATATAGGGAGTATGGCAGTCACTAACGTTCTCTTTATACTTTATATATACTTTATATATAGAGTATGGCAGTCACTAATTTTCTCCCTATACTTATATATACTTTATATGGGAGTATGGGCAGTCCTCAACTCTCTTTATACTTTATATATACTTTATAAGGAGTATGGCAGTCACTAACGTTCTCTTTATACTTTATATATACTTTATATAGGGAGTATGGCATCACTAACGTTCTCTTTATACTTTATAATACTTTATATAGGAGAAATGCAGTCACTAACGTTCTCCCTAAACTTTATATATACTTTATTAGGGAGTATGGCAGTCACAACTTTCTCTTTATACTTTATATATACTTTATATAGGGAGTATGGCAGTCACTAACGTCTCCCTATACTTTATATAACTTTATATATAGGGAGTATGGCAGTCACAAACATTCTCCCTATACTTTATATATACTTTATATAGGGAGTATGGCATTACTAACGTTCTCTTTATACTTATATATACTTTATATAGGGAGTATGGCAGTCACTAACGTTCTCTTTATACTTTATATATACTTTATATAGAGAGTATGGCAGTCACTAATGTTCTCCCTATACTTTATATATACTTTATATAGGGAGTATGGCAGTCACTAACGTTCTCTTTATACTTTATATATACTTTATAAAGGGAGTATGGCAGTCACTAACGTTCTCCCTATACTTTATATATACTTTATATAGGGAGTATGGCGGTCACTAACGTTCTCCCTATACTTTATATATACTTTATAAAGGGAGTATGGCGGTCACTAACGTTCTCCCTATACTTTATATATACTTTATATAGGGAGTATGGCAGTCACTAACGTTCTCCCTATACTTTGTATATACTTTATATATCGTGACTGTGTGTACTCCCGTCTACAGCTCCAGGAAATTTAGAATAGACCACCCCATATATTGGTAGGTCACAGCTCCTCATAAGCACTAGCTCTGAGAACAAGACTGGGGCCCCCCAAAATTCCACATACACAAGGCACCACTCTTGCAGCCACTGTAAACTATATAGGAAGAGGGGTTCCATTCTTTCTAGTTATGCCTTTGATGTGAGCACTAATTTATTTTTTAACCCTATTTGATGAGTGATATTAAAGGGGCTTGTTTTGGGCTCAATCTTTAGGGGAGGTTGTCCAGGCCCTGATGTAGGGGCAGTTGCTAAATTCCCGGAATAGGCACAACTAGTAAGGAAAGATGGGAAATTACTGGGAGGTCGAATATAAACACTGCTCAGGCAATGATTGAAATAAAGTCAAGCAGAAACTTGGCAAACTGATAAAAAGGAAAAGGCACAAAAACGTAATCAGAACTGATGTAAAGCACAATTAGCCAACATGCCTCCCCAAGAACACACCCCCAAAGCATGTACGTGATGCTTGACCAATAGGAATGCATCACGTACATGTTTTGTGGGGGTGTTCTTGGGGAGGCATGCTTACTGCGTTACCGCCGTTTGGTTGTTGACTTAACCAATGGGCAATTACCTGATATCCAACAGGGTACTTAAGGGGATGAGCCCAGTCAGCATTTAACCTATGACTAAGCTCCCGTGGGGAGCAAAACGCGTCAGGGGAACTTTGTGTGTTTGTACTTAGCACTTCACCTTTGGACCTTGCAGCACTGAACCACTTGTGAAATTTTACTAATTGGTCTTGCCTGGTCTGTTTTTCTGTCCAGCGTGGCAGTTACAAGCACACTAATGACAGTATCTGGTGTGATTTAAGAGTGCTATTATTTTTAATACATCCAGCAGGGCAGCGAGTTCCTAGGGTTACCTCTATTAAAATCAGTGCTAGTAGGATGTAGAGATTGTTCCCACCCTCCTAAGGGATAACTACTGTAGGTATTTCCTCTTCCCGGTCTTATCTTATCAACTGTCTCTTAGTGACTGCTGTGATGGGATTTTAACTATATATGTGTGGGATTTCAACGAATATTTATTAAAAGTTATGTTTTAATTACCCCCACTTTTTGTCGGTTTCACTTTAGACTGACTTGCTGTTTGCACTTTATAAGGGGGTCTCTTTCCTCTATTGATTATATTGGCCTCGAGAAACCAACAGGAAAGTTGTGGGTACCATAACAAGTTATGTAAGAAAGAAGGGATAGCATAAACACAGGGGACAGAAAAGTCAATGCCATCAGTCTGTGCCACAGCCAGGATCAAATTCAATCTCAAATTAGAAAATTCAATAATTATTAAAAATCTGGGAAAAGTTCTGAAAAATCTATCTATCTATCATCTGTCTATCTATCTATCTACTATCTACCTATCTATTATCTATCTCTCATCTGTCTATCTATCTATCATCTATCTATCTATCTATCTATCTATCTATCTATCTATCGTCTATCTATCTATCTATCTATCTATCATCTGTCTATCTATCTATCTATCTATCTATCGCCTATCTATCTATCTATCTATCATCTGTCTATCTATCTATCTATCTATCTATCTATCTATCGTCTATCTATCTATCTATCTATCTATCTATCTTCTGTCTATCTATCTATCTATCTATCTATCTATCTATCTATCTATCGTCTGTTTATCTATCAATCTATCTATCTATCTATCATCTGTCTATCTATCTATCTATCTATCTATCTACTATCTATCTATCTATCTATCTATCTATCTATCATCTGTCTATCTATTTATCAATCTATCTGTCGTCTGCCTATCTATCTATCTATCTATCTATCTATCTATCTATCGTCTGTCTATCTATCTATCTATCTATCTATCTATCAATCATCTGTCTATCTATCTATCTATCTACTATCTATCTATCTATCTATCTATCTTTCTATCTATCTATCTATCTATCTATCGTCTGTCTATCTATCACCTGTCTTTCTATCTATCTATCTATCTATCTATCTATCATCTATCTATCTATCTATCTATCTATCTATCTATCTATCTACTATCTATCTATCTATCTATCTATCATCTGTCTATCTATCTATTTATCATCTACCTATCTATCTATCTATCTATCTATCTATCTATCTATCTATCTATCGTCTGTCTATATATCTATCTATCATCTGTCTATCTATCTATCTATCTATCTATCTATCTATCGCCTGTCTATCTATCTATCTATCTATCTATCTATCTATCTATCTATCTCTGCACAAGGATAGTGCCCTTTAATGTGTGATTAGTCACAGAACAGCCAGTCACTGCACGAGGATAGTGTCCCTTTAAATGTGTGATTAGTCACAGAGCAGCCAGTCACTGTATGAGTATAGTGTCCCTTTAAATGTGTGATTAGTCTCAGAGCAGCCAGTCACTGCACAAGGATAGTGTCACTTTAAATGTGTGATTATCAGAGCAGCCAGTCACTGCACGAGGTATGCCCTTTAAATGTGTGATTAGTCACCCTTTAAATGTGTGATTAGTCACAGAGCAGCCAGTCACTGTATGAGTATAGTGTCCCTTTAAATGTGAATTAGTCACAGAGCAGCCAATCACTGCACAAGGATAGTGTCCCTTTAAATGTGTGATTAGTCACAGCAGCAGTCACTGCACAGGATGTGCCTCTTAAATGTGTGATTAGTCACAGAGCAGCCAGTCACTGCACAAGGATAGTGTCCCTTTAAATGTGTGATTAGTCACAGAACAGCCAGTCACTGCACGAGGATAGTGTCCCTTTAAATGTGTGATTAGTCACCCTTTAAATGTGTGATTAGTCTCAGAGCAGCCAGTCACTGTATGAGTATAGTGTCCCTTTAAATGTGTGATTAGTCACAGAGCAGCCAGTCACGGTATGAGTATGTCCCTTAAATGTGTATTAGTCACAGAGCAGCCAATCACTGCACAGGATAGTGTCCCTTTAAATGTGTGATTAGTCACAGAGCAGCCAGTCACTGCACGAGGATAGTGTCCCTTAAATGTGATTAGTCCAGAACCCAGTCACGCACGAGGATAGTGTCCCTTTAAATGTGTGATTAGTCACCCTTTAAATGTGTGATTAGTCACAGAGCAGCCAGTCACTGTATGAGTATAGTGTCCCTTTAAATGTGTGATTAGTCACAGAGCAGCCAGTCACTGTACGAGGCTAGTGTCCCTTTAAATGTGTGATAGAGTCACAAAGCAGCCAGTCACTGCACGAGGATAGTGTCTCTTTAAATGTGTGAATGGTCACAGAGCAGCCAGTCACTGCACGAGGCTAGTGTCATTTTAAATGTTTGATTAGTCACAGAGCAGCTAGTCACTATATGAGTATAGTGTCCCTTTAAATGTGTGATTAGTCACAGAACAGCCAGTCACTGCAGGAGGATAGTGCCTCTTTAAATGTGTGATTAGTCACAGAACAGCCAATCACTGCACAAGGATAGTGTCCCTTTAAATGTGTGATTAGTCACAGAGCAGCCAGTCACTGCACGAGGATAGTGCCTCTTTAAATGTGTGATTAGTCACAGAGCAGCCAGTCACTGCACAAGGATAGTGTCCCTTTAAATGTGTGATTAGTCACAGAACAGCCAGTCACTGCACGAGGATAGTGTCCCTTTAAATGTGTGATTAGTCACCCTTTAAATGTGTGATTAGTCTCAGAGCAGCCAGTCACTGCACAAGGATTGTGTCACTTTAAATGTGTGTTAGTCACAGAGCAGCCAGTCACTGCACGAGGATAGTGCCTCTTTAAATGTTTGATTAGTCACTGAGCAGCCAGTCACTGCACAAGGATAGTGTCCCTTTAAATGTGTGATTAGTCACAGAACAGCCAGTCACTGCACGAGGATAGTGTTCCTTAAATGTGTGATTAGTCACCCTTTAATGTGTGATTAGTCACAAGCAGCAGTCCCTGTATGAGTATAGTGTCCCTTTAAATGTGTGATTAGTCACTGAGCAGCCAGTCCCTGTAATGAGTAATAGTGTCCCTTTAAATGTTGATTAGTCCAAGCAGCCAGTCACTGCACAAGATAGTCACTTTATGTGTGATTAGTCACAGAGCAGCCGGTCACTGCACGAGGATAGTGTCCCTTTAAAATGTGTGATTAGTCACCCTTTAAATGTGTGATTAGTCACAGAGCAGCCAGTCACTGTATGAGTATAGTGTCCCTTTAAATGTGGTAATTAGTCACAGAGCAGCCAATCACTGCACAAGGAACTGTCCCTTAAATGTGTGATTAGTCACAGAGCAGCCAGTCACTGCACGAGGATAGTGCCTCTTTAAATGTGTGATTAGTCACAGAGCAGCCAGTCACTGCACAAGGATAGTGTCCCTTTAAATGTGTGATTAGTCCAAAACAGCCAGTCACTGCACGAGGATAGTGTCCCTTTAAATGTGTGATTAGTCACCCTTAATGTGTGATTAGTCACAAGCAGCCAGTCCTGCACAAGGATAGTGTCCCTTTAAATGTGTGTTAGTCCAAACAGCCAGCACTGCACGAGGATTTGTCCCTTTAAATGTGTGATTAGTCACCCTTTAAATGTGTGATTAGTCACAAGCAGCCAGTCACTGCACGAGGATAGTGCCTCTTAAATGTGTGATTAGTCACAGAGCAGCCGTCACTGTGATAGAGTGCCCTTTAAATGTGTGATTAGTCACAGAGCAGCCAGTCACTGAGAGTATAGTGTCCCTTTATGTGTAATTAGTCACAGAGCAGCCAATCACTGCCAAGGATAGTGTCCTGCCGTGATCCGAAATTCCTATATTTTGTTTGTAGCGTATTGGTGCCGAATTTCTGTACGCTTTACAGTAATATTAATACATAACTTATGCAATATCAGAGCTTACAATATCATATATGTTTATGATTGTGGGGGAGGAACCTAGAGAAACCCACGCAAGCACGGGGAGAACATACAAACTCATTGCAGTGTGTGTTATCCTACCCCTTTTTTCAATAAAGCTGAATTGTAAAAAATGTTTATACGAGTGGAGATCCCTGTAAAATGTACTGCAGGATTCATGATTCTAGCTGCAGTCTATCCAAAATGTCGCAGTATAGAGGGATTTTCTTTGTAGTAGAGGTGCTTGAAATCCTCGCACCTGTGGTTCCTGCCCCCAATCTTAGCTGAAGCTGGCCCACTGCGGGACAGGATTCTACACAACCTGCGCTCTCTTGTGCACAACTCCGTACAGACGAAGGAACGGTAAAACTGTACATGACCGCATAACGTATAGAGACGCTTAATCATTACTACTAGGCTGTTTGAAATTTTTAAATAGAGGGCATTTTATGGAGACAACAGAGAACATTCTTTAATATCTGAGAATTTACTTTACTGACTATTATGTAGTTTTTTTCCATGAGAAACGGGAGGTTTCTCCCATTGATGTAATCTAACTGCAGTAACATCTGATTGGTCGCCACAATTAATAGCACGGCAGCTTTTATATCTCTTACTCCATCAGCCCCTTAATTCCTGAATGCTAAATGATCCTCGTTTATCTAAATCACTTTATATAAACATGTAAGTTAATTTTCCTAAATATTTTTATTTTGTCTTCTGTTGAAAAAAATCCTTGTCTATGAGATTCTAACATAAGTTATAATAAAAAGAACTATAGACTCTTTGCAGTGTATAGTTCACAATGTATTCCTTCACATGCCCCTCACATGACTCCTCTCTTCAAAGAAGAACACACCGTTTTATAAAGTCTCTCCATTTTAATCAGATCATGCTTTTTCTTAATTAATCCTGTGCTCTTCTCTAAACCTTGTACCATTTTGTTGATGGAGCTATTTTAAGATACAAAACTAATGCAATCTAGGATTACAGACCGTCCCGATTGTTATTTACTATTATTTGAATAAACTTTTTCTGTATGACAAAACTTCTGCACTTTCCCTAAAATCAAATAAAAGTTCTTATCATTTAAATGGTGCTAATTTTGCCCCAATCAATCAGATCAAGACATTTGAAAGCTAACATCTGTTGGTTGGGGCAATATTAGCACCATTTTAAACATTAAACTTTTATTGAATCTCCATGTTTATTTATTATTCTTATTGTACATGAGAATGAGAGCTATAGGACACAACCTAGAAAATGAACACTGAAGGTATACTTTTGGAGGTTTCTTATTTTCAAGGTCATGGTATATCTCTGGTATTCAGTTGTATTTTGCTGGTGGAGCAACAACATTAAACTATGGTGTCCTATGATGTGACATCCCTTTCAACATGTATCCCCTGCAGAGGCCAGGCTGTTGCCCCAAGACAAAACACCTTTGCCATCAGAACAAAATATAAACCGAAACAGTGTGTTCCATATTGGTTTTACAACAAAAACATGGATGTGCTATGGGAACTCCAACCATCCTGGCAAACCTTTACACAACTGCCTTTAATGCCTTCAAGTACATTGCACCCCAGCCACTAGTTTAGATATGTGTAAGACTGCTGGGTTTGAAATGCGCTGAAAAAAGTACAAGCTTTACAGTGCACATCAACACTGGGCCAAGAAGTAGAAGTAGGGAGAATGGAAAACTGGAAGTAGAAAGTTACAGGAAACCAACCCACAGTGACAACCTATTTGTCATCAGAAACCTACAACACAAAGCAGAGAACATCACCACATTACGCAAGGCTAGGAAATTTAACATTTTAGAAAAACCTTAAAACTTGAATTCAGCATCTGGCCTTTGCCAAAACTGGAAAAGTCAAAGGAAATCACACCATTAGCACCAGTGAAAGGGAAAAGCAAGAAGGTACATGGTTAAGTGATGTACTGTGGGTTCTAAAGAACACCAGTTTCAAATCGAATCCGAGGGTTTTTATCGAAAATTCGCTAATTCGAAATCGAAAGTAGATGATTATCAAAAGTAATGATTATCGAAAATGAAAATTAGTAGAAAAAGTTTGTAATATCGGTAACCCTCGAAAGGTAGCGTTCGATTTCGGTAACCCTTGAATGTACAAGCCGTTTTGGTAACCCCTCGAATTTGTAACTATTGTAAAACCTCGAAAGTAGTGGTTCGGATTTCGGTAACCCTCAAATTGTACAAGCCGATTTTGGTAAACCCTCGACTTTGTAATATCGGTAACCCTCAAAATGTAGCGTTCTATTCGGTAACCTCGAAAATCGAATGTGGAAGCTCGGATAAACAGCCGAGTGTAGAGGAAATATTTTAGTTTTTAAATTAATTTTGGTTCTATTTACGGGTTCCCCGACGATCCTCCCACAGGTTCCCGGTCCCTGTGTTATTTACAGTAACCTATTATACTATTTCATCATTAAAACGATAGCAAACTTTTAAAAAAATTTTCTCCTCATGACTTCTATGGGTCCGTTTTGAACCATCAGTTTCGAACATCTCTAATGGTCATCCCATATGTACAGAAGTGTCAAAAAAATAAGGAAAAATCAAATGAAACCATATCTCATCTGCTATACCCAGCAAAACACCAAGGGAGCAACTGGTGCATCCAAAACAACCAATACCAAAACACAAGAAGATCAACATCATATACATAGTACAGTGCAGTGAAGAGTGCTCTGATTTGTAATGTGGGAGAGATAAACACAGCTGCCCAACCTATGCCCAGCACAAGAAGAGCCAAATCTTGGGTCAGAACTAATCTTGAGGAAAAAGACAATATGTTTGAAGACATATTGACAAAGAAAAAGAATGGTTTAAAAGGTCTCATGGGGCCATTTATGTCAAAATAAGAAACCAAGTCTAATAGAGGTGGGGATGTCTGCATGTACAAGCACGCTTCAATGTGCCACATCGACTATTATTTGCAGATCTTCAATCTGCCTCATGGTTGGCGCACTCCGTTCACTTCAAGTTTAAAAGTTAGCTATAAACTGAGAAAGTGAAATAAAATTTCAAGCTGAAATCTGCTCAAAATGTATGGTTCCAATATATTTTCCAAAAAAAGTAGAATACACCCATCTAATTTTTTTTATGGTAGCACCACACATATCTGTTTTTTCTGGTAGCTTTTAATTGTGCTTGAAATGATCAGAGGTGGCCAGACAGGCCGCCTCCTTGGTGGGATGGTCTTTAAGTGTGGACTACTACAAGGGATAAATAAGCAGCAAAACATTTCCAATATATTGGACAGAGACAAGGAACTAGAGGGAAGCCATGTGTCTACAGTGCATACTCACTTGCCGTTCTGAGAATGAACAGATCGCGAGCGTGTACAGCCTGTAGCCACCGGTTCCCTACCCTACCCTGTATACCTGAGCTGCCTGCCCTGTCTCTGTCCTACAGGTTCTGGCTTAGAATTTGAGGTTTACTTTGACACTGATCTTTACAACAATCGTTGACAGTCTTACTCATGGTGAGTATTGTAAAACCATTCAAACAAGTATACCTATGTATTTATCCTCTCTAGACACTTTTGAGACATCCGACTTCACTATGATAAATGTAAGTGTGTGTTTTGAGGGGCTTACTCTTTTGAGAGAAGGAACTATATTGGGGGGTTTTGTGGGTTTTTTTTAAAGGAAGTTCAGTGTAAAATATTATTTTTAAAATTCTTAGTTTATATTGTGCATACCTAGTTATTCTACATATTCTCTCCTATTTGAATTTATACCCTTGCTGTTTTGGAATGTTCCTAACAGTAATTTCTACTGGTTGGATGGGGTCAAACATGCATAGATCTTACTGAGCAACTGAATCAACCCAGGCGCTGGTCAAGGGCAAGACCATAACAGACCACATTAGGGGTCCTGCAAACAGGGAGTCGTATTTGGATGGATTTATTTATTCACAGACACAATGCTAAATGGGCAGGTGAGGTCATTAGGATGGAAAAATACTAATCTTTATTCTTAAAAGTATATGTATGCATGAACTTCCCTTTAACTGTACTTATCCAATGTCAATTTCTCTGTGAGTATTAAAGGATTTTTCTATGCACTGTTGCAATAGTACAGACTTCCGGCACTACAGACTTCTGGCAACCACATTCTGAACCATCACACCTAGCACCACCCGAACTGGTACCAAGCCACACGCTAGACGCCGCCCAACCTTCACCCCCATTATCCCCTCAAAAACAAAAATCATCCCTACGACTTTGTCCTGTAAACTGACTTTTGTTTCTGCACGCAATGAGTGCGGAATAGCTTAAGTCTATGTTGCACGGATCTACCATTATTGAATCACAACCATGAATTTATTGCATGACGGCTTCCATGAGTATATATATGAGGTCATTATAGTATGCAAGCGAACTTAACATGCACCAATGTACTGAAAAGCATGCAATTACAATCACAATCTGTTCCTTTTTTTGCATGATACGGCCATTTACAAAAAAACTCACCCAGTCTCAACTTACTTATAATACATGTCCTCGCACTTTAACAACCGAAATTTGTATCTAAACAACCCATCGCAGCAATACAAATGGCATACCTTTAAATATCACTTGAATTGTGCCTGTACAATAACTAATCCTACATAATGGAGCTCACGCCGTGCAAAATACAAAGTAGGGAACGCACTACAGTTCCCAATGTATAACAAACATTTGATCTATTTCCTACCACTGGCCAAAACACTACAAGCAAAGCTTAAAATATCCTAGAAATTCCTATAGACTCAACAATTTCCTGCATGAATGGAAACAAGCCATATCCATACGACACACCCTATATGAATCAGCTTCGTACAAACTTCCACGACACCAACATTATGGGCGGAACGATTGTTTCTGACGTTGTTGTAATTCCGCAGTCGCGTCGGAAAAGCAGCTTGTTTCTAAACGGAAAAATTTGCCCTTCTGTCGCATGTCACGCCCCTTTAACATACTAAGATTGATTAGGGAGTATACTTGCAATCTAGGGATATGGGCAGTCACTAACGTTCTCGCTCTATACTTTACAATATAACTTTATCATAGGGAGTATGTGGATCACTAACGTTCCTCCTATACTATATATTCTTTACAAGAGTGGCGGCACTACACGTTCTCCCTATACTCTATATACTTTAGATAGGAGTATGGCGGTCTCTAAGTCCTTCCCTATATAATTATACTTATAAGGGAGTATTGCTGTCACTAACGTTCTCTATACTTTATATACTTTATAGGGAGTATGGCGGTACTACGTTTCTCTATTAACTTTAATATACTTATAGGGAGTATGGCAAGTCACTTCACGTTCTCCCTAACTTTTATATATTAACGGAGTATGGCAGTCATACGTTCTCTTACGTTTATATTCTTTAATCAGGAGTATGTCAGTCATAACGTCTCCCTATACTTTATCTATACTTTATATAGGGAGATGTCGGTCACTAACGTTCTCCCTATAACTTTTATATACTTTATATAGGGAGTATGGCGGTCACTAACGTTCTCCCTATCCTTTATATATACTTTATATAGGGAGTATGCGTCACTAACGTTCTCCTCTAACTTTATATATCTTTATTAGGGAGTATGGCAGTCACTAACGTTCTCCCTATACTTTATATATACTTTAATAGAGGGAGTATGGCAGTCCACTAACGTTCTCCCTATACTTTAATATATACTTTATAAGGGAGTATGGCAGTCACACATCGTTCTCTCTATACTTTATATATACTTATTAGAGGGAGTATACGGTCACTAACGTTCTCCTATACTTTATATATACTTTATATAGGGAGTATGGCGGTCACAACGTTCTCCCTATATTTATATATACTTTATATAGGGAGTTGGCGGTCACTAACATTCTCCCTATACTTATATATACTTTATATAGGGAGTATGGCAGTCACTAACGTTTCTCTCTATACTTTATATATACTTTATATAGGGAGTATGGCGTCACTAACGTTCTCCCTATACTTTAATATCTTTATATAGGGAGTATGGCGGTCACTAACGTTCTCTCTATACTTTATATATACTTTATATAGGGAGTATGGCGGTCACTAACGTTCTCCCTATACTTTAATATACTTTATATAGGAGTATGGTGGTCCTAACGTTCTCTAATACTTATATATCTTTATATAGGGAGTATGGCGGTCACTAACGTTCTCCCTATACTTTTATTACTTTATAGGGAGTATGGGGTCACTAACGTTCTCTTATCTTTATATATACTTTATATAGGGAGTATGGCGGTCACTAAGTTTCTCCCTATACTTTATATATACTTTATATAGGGAGTATGGCGTTCACTAACGTTCTCCCTATACTTTAATATAACTTATATAGGGAGTATGGCGGTCACTAACGTTCTCCTATACTTTATATATACTTTATATAGGAGTATGGCGTCACTAACGTTCTCCATACTTTATATATACTTTATTATAGGAGTATGGCGGTCACTAACGTTCTCCTATACTTATATATATTTAATAGGGAGTATGGCGGTCACTAACGTTCTCCCTATACTTTATATATACTTTATATAGTGAGTATGGGCGTCACTAACGTTCTCCCTATACTTTATATATACTTTATATAGGGAGTAGGGCGTCACTAACGTTTCTCCTATACTTTAATATAACTTTAATATAGGGAGTATGGCGGTCACTAACGTTCTCCCTATACTTTATATATACTTTATATGGGAGTAGGCGGTCACTAACGTTCTCCCTATACTTTATATATACTTTATATAGGGAGTATGGCGGTCACTAACGTTCTCCCTATACTTTATATATACTTTATATAGGGAGTATGGCGGTCACTAACGTTCTCTCTATACTTTATATTTACTTTATATAGGGAGTATGGCGTCACTAACGTTCTCTCTATACTTATATCTACTTTATATAGGAGTATGCGTCACTAACGTCTTCTTATACTTTATATATACTTTATATAGGGAGTATGGCAGTCCATAACGTCTCCCTTACTTTATATATACTTTATATAGGGAGTATGGCGATCACTAACGTTCTCCCTAATACTTTATATAACTTTATATAGGGAGTATGGCAGTCACTACACGTTCTCCCTATACTTTATATATATTTTATATAGGGAGTATGGCGGTCACTAAACGTTCTCCATATACTTATATATACTTTATATGGAAGTATGGCAGTCACTAACGTTCTCCCTATACTTTATATTATGTATAACTTTATATAGGGAGTATGGCAGTCACTAACGTTCTCTCTATACTTATATATATCTTTATATGGAGTATGGCGGTCACTACGTTCTCCTATACTGTATATATCTTATATAGGGAGTATGGCAGTCACTAACGTTCTCCCTATACTTTATATATACATTATATAGGGAGTATGGCAGTCACTAGCGTTCTCCCTATACTTTAGATATACTTTATAATAGGGAGTATGGCGTCACTAACTTCTCCCTATACTTTATATATACTTTATATAGGGAGGTATGGCGGTCATTACGTTCTCCATATACTTTATATATACTTTATAGGGAGTATGGCAGTCACTAACGTTCTCCCTATACTTTATATTATCTATTTAATAGGAGTATGGCAGTACTAACGTTCTCTCTAACTTTATATATACTTTATTAGGGGGTATGGCGTCACTAACGTTCTCCTATACTTTATATATACTTTATATAGGGAGTATGGCGTCACTTAACTTCCTCCTCATACTTTATATATACTTTATATAGGGAGTATGGCGGCACTAACGTTCTCCTATACTTTATATATACTTTATAGGGAGTATGGCGGTCACTAACGTTCTCCCTATACTTTATATATACTTTATATAGGATAATGGTGGTCACTAACGTTCTCCTATACTTTATATATACTTTATATAGGGAGTATGGCGTCCACTACCGTTCTCCTTTATACTTTATATATACTTTATATAGGGATTATGGGCAGTCACTACCGTTCTCTTTATACTATATATATTACTTTAAATAGGGAGTATGGCATCACTAACGTTTCTCCCATACTTTATATATACTTTATATAGGGAGTATGGCAGTCACTAACGTTCTCCCTATACTTTTATATATACTTTATATAGGGAGTATGGCAGTCACTAACGTTCTCTATTATACTTTATAGGGAGTATGGCAGTCACTAACGTCTCCCTATACTTTATATATACTTTATATAGGGAGTATGGCATCACTAACGTTCTCTTATACTTTATAATACTTTATATAGGGAGTATGGCAGTCACTAACGTTCTCTTATACTTTATATATACTTTATATAGGGAGTATGGCGGTCACTAACGTTCTCTCTATACTTAATATATACTTTATATAGGGAGTATGGCAGTCACTAACGTTCTCCCTATACTTTATATATACTTATATAGGAGTATGCATTCACTAACGTTCTCTTATACTTTATATATACTTTATATAGGAGTATGGCAGTCACTAACGTTCTCTTATATACTTTATATATACTTTATATAGGAGTATGGCAGTCACTAATGTTCTCCCTATACTTTATATATACTTTATATAGGGAGTATGGCAGTCCACTAACGTTCTCCTTTATACTTTATATATACTTTATATAGAGGGAGTATGGCAGTCACTAACGTTCTCTTATCTTTATATATTTATAAGGGAGTATGGCAGTCACTAACGTTCTCTTTACTTTATATATACTTTATATAGGGATATGGCAGTCACTAACGTTCTCCTATACTTTATATATACTTTATATAGATTATGGCATCACTAACGTTCTCTTTATACTTTTATATACTTTTATATAGGGAGTATGGCAGTCACTAACGTTCTCTTTTATATTTATATACTTTTATAGGAGTATGCGGTCCACTAACGTTCCTCTATCTTAATATATTACTTTATATAGGGAGTATGGCAGTCACTAACGTTCTCCCTATACTTTATATATCTTTATAGGAGTATGGCATTCACTAACGTCTCCTTTATACTTTATATATACTTTATATAGGAGTTATGGCAGTCACTAACGTTCTCTTTATACTTTATATACTTTATATGATAGTATGGCAGTCACTAAGTTCTCCCTATACTTATATATACTTTATAAGGGAGTATGGCATCATAACGTTCTCTTTATCTTTATATATACTTTAAAAGGGAGTATGGCAGTCACTAACGTTCTCTTTATACTTTATATATACTTTATATAGGGAGTATGGCAGTCACTAACGTTCTCTTTATACTTTATTATACTTTATATAGGGAGAATGGCAGTCACTAACTTCTCCCTATACTTTATTATATACTTTATATAGGGATTATGGCAGTCACTAACGTTCTCTTTATACTTTATATATACTTTTATAGGGAGTATGGCGTCACTAACGGTCTCCCTATACTTTATATATACTTATATAGGAGTATGGCAGTCACAAACTTCTCTCTATACTTATATATACTTTATATAGGGAGTATGGCAGTCACTAACGTTCTCTTTATACTTTATATATCTTTATATAGGGAGTATGCAGTCACTAACGTTCTCTTATACTTTATATATACTTATATAGAGAGTATGGCAGTCACTAATGTTCTCCTTATACTTTATATATACTTTATATAGGGAGTTGGCAGTCACTAACGTTCTCTTTATACTTATATATACTTTATAAGGGAGTATGGCAGTCACTAACGTTCTCTTTATACTTTATATATACTTTATATAGGGATATGGCAGTCACTAACGTTTTCTCTTTATACTTTATAATACTTTATATAGGGAGTATGGCATCACTAACGTTCTCTTTATACTTTATATATACTTTATATAGGGAGTATGGCAGTCACTAACGTTCTCTTTATACTTTATATATCTTTATATAAGGTATGGCAGTCACACTGTTCTCTATACTTTATATATACTTTATAGGGAGTATGGCAGTCACTAACGTTCTCTTTATACTTTTATATATACTTTAAAAGGGAGTATGGCATCACTAACGTTCTCTTTATACTTTATATATACTTTATTAGGGAGTATGGCGTCACTAACGTCTCTCTCTATACTTATATATACTTTATAAGGGAGTAGGCAGTCACTACGTTCTCCCTATACTTTATATATACTTTATTAGGAGTATGGCATTCACTAACGTTCTCTTTATACTTTATTATACTTTATATAGGGAGTATGGCAGTCACTAACGTTCTCTTTATCTTTATATATCTTTATAAGAGTATGGCAGTCACTAATGTTCTCCTATACTTATATAATACTTTATATAGGGAGTATGGCAGTCACAACGTTCTCTTATACTTTATATATACTTTATAAAGGAGTATGGCAGTCACTACGTTCTCTTATACTTTATATATACTTTATATAGGGAGTATGGCAGTCACTAACGTTCTCTTTACTACTTTATATATACTTTATATAGGGAGAATGGCAGTCACTAACGTTCTCCCTATACTTATATATACTTTATTAGGGAGTATGGCAGTCACTAACGTTCTCTTTATACTTTATATATACTTTATATAGGAGTATGGCAGTCACTAACGGTTCTCCCTATACTTTATTATACTTTATATAGGAGTATGCAGTCAACAAACTTCTCCTATACTTATATATACTTTTATATAGGGAGTATGGCAGTACAACGTTCTCTTTAATACTTTATAATACTTATATAGGGAGTATGGCAGTCACTAACGTTCTCTCTATACTTAATATATACTTTATAAGGGAGTATGGCAGTCACTAACGTTCTCCCGTATACTTATATATACTTAGATAGGGAGTATGGCATTCACTACGTTCTCTTTATACTTTATATATACTTTATATAGGGAGATGGCAGTCACTAACGTTCTCTTTATACTTTATATATATTTATATAGAGAGTATGGCAGTCACAATGTTCTCCCTATACTTTATATATACTTTATATAGGGAGTATGGCAGTCACTACTAACGTCCTTTATACTTTATATATACTTATAAAGGGAGTATGGCAGTCACTAACATTCTCTTTTACTTTATATATACTTTATATAGGGAGTATGGCAGTCATAACGTTCTCTTTATACTTATATAATACTTTATATGAGGAGAATGGCAGTCACTAACGTTCTCCCTATACTTTATATATACTTTATATACGGAGTATGTGCAGTCACTACGTTCTCTTTATACTTATATATAACTTTATATAGGGAGTATGGCAGTCACTAACGGTCTCCCTATCTTTAGATATACTTTATATAGGGAGTATGGCAGTCAACAACATGCTCCCTATACTTTATATATACTTTATATAGGAGAGTATGGCAGTTACTAACGTTCTCTTTATACTTTAATATACTTTATATAGGGAGTATGGCAGTCACTAACGTTCTCTTATACTTTATATATACTTTATAGAGAGTATGGCAGTCACTAATGTTCTCCCTATACTTTATATATACTTTATATAGGAGTATGGCAGTCACTAACGTTCTCTTTATACTTATATATACTTTATAAAGGGAGTATGGCAGTACTAACGTTCTCCCTTACTTTATATATACTTTATATAGGGAGTATGGCGGTTCACTAACGTTCTCCCTATACTTGATATATACTTTATAAAGGGAGTATGGCGGTCACTAACGTTCTCCCTATACTTTAAATCTTTATATAGGGAGTATGGCAGTCACTAAAGTTCTCCCTATACTTTGTATATCGTTATATATCGTGACTGTGGTACTCCCGTCTACAGCTCCAGGAATTTAGAATAGACCACCCATATATTGGTAGGTCACAGCTCCATCATAAGCACTAGCTCTGAGAACAAGACTGGGGCCCCCCAAAATTCCACATACACAAGGCACCACTCTTGCAGCCACTGAAACTAGATAGGAAGAGGGTTCCATTCTTCTAGTTATGCCTTTTGATGTGAGCACTAATTTTTTTTTAACCCTATTTGATGAGTGATATTAAAGGGGCTTGTTTGGGCTCAATCTTTAGGGGAGGTTGTCCAGGCCCTGATGTAGGGGCAGTTGCTAAATTCCCGGAATAGGCACAACTAGTAAGGAAAGATGGGAAATTACTGGGAGGTCGAATATAAACACTGCTCAGGCAATGATTGAAATAAAGTCAAGCAGAAACTTGGCAACTGATAAAAAGGAAAAGGCACAAAAAAGTAATCAGAACTGATGTTAAACACACAATTAG